>CATQJA010001089.1:0-35847 GCA_958295435.1 Mesorhabditis spiculigera | reverse complement strand
GAAAGATGACTTTTAGGAAAGATGACTAAAACCCGAATCTGCTAGGTTGGGAAATTTTTTTCGGCCGCTAAATTCTAGCCCAATGGATCACGAGGATATTGGTAGTTTTCCTGGGTCGTTATTTTTAATTGGTTGTTTACGTTTTGGTAGAAAATAAAGGTTGTTTAGCGTCAAATTTGGGTCAGCTTGTTTGGGAGTTCTCAAGGAAAGTTCGACGTCTAGCTACTCGGCCGCTTTTAGAAATCGAACTGGTAGCTTTTAGGCGATAGTTTCCAATCAACTTTTAACCCTCGAAAACCCAATAATGACCAAATTATAAGATTACAAAAACTCCAAAACTTGGGGCAACTTTTAGCAAATCCATTTTCCAGAGCGCGTCAAGGAGGGAGCCCGCGAAGGAGCGCAATGAATGGCTTGAAGGTCGAGGAGCCAAGCGTAAGATGCCATTTTCGATTCGAATCTTTTTTTCTTTCAGAATCCGTGAAGCAGGGAGCCCAGGCCGTTGGAGAGACCGTTGGCGAGGGTGTTGGTGAGTTTCTACAACTGTCAGGATTTTTTTCTGGCCCAAAATCTGCTTTAATGCGGCTTTTAATGTGCAATTTTTCAGAGACCGTCAAGGAGGGAGCCAAGGATGGAGCCGAGGCTGTCGCCAGGAAGGCCGGAGAAGCTGGAGGTCAGTCTAAACATCTACAACCTGGAAATTCGGGTTTAAAACCTTTTTGCCCATCCTTCGAAATCTTCTAGGATTTACCGCCGGACTTCTCCGCGGAAAAAGGGAGACGAGAGGTTAATAAAAACACCCAAAAAAGATTATGCTTTCCACACCACCTCACCCTTTGTCTAGAAATTTCCACAGGTATTTCAATAAAGTTCAAAGCAATTTATATTTTTAATTAATACTGGCGATCAAGCAAAAAAAAATATTTTAACTTTACCTTAATTCCTCTAGTCGCTTCCCCACGGGTCGTAGCCTAATCCCACGCAGCAAAGATACAAAAACTAAATTATTAATGGTTATCCATCACCGAATTAAAAACGGCTTTACTAACATCACATATTTTAACTAAAACGCCCGGGTGTAACCGATTACGTGGTGAAATTTTAGAAACCGTCGCTCACTCGGCCAAGGAAGGATACGAAGAGGGCAAGGAAGCTGCTGGTGGGTGGATTTTAACTTTTAGAACTTTTTCTTCTTTAGCAAAAATTTTTGGCATCTAAAAACCAATTTATAGAGACCTTCGGTGAAACTGTGAAGGACGGCTTCATGACCAGTGTCAACGCTGTCCGGAAGCGCAATCGGTACGTTACGCTCCTTTGGACTAGCTCCTAGAAAGAGGCCATTTTATTAACAAGGAAACTTTATTAGGCTCTGCCGCTGGCATATTGAGGCCTGTTCGGTAAAGATTATCACAGTACTCTCACTTGTTTAATTTTAACTTTCAGTCTGTCCCCCTTTAACTCGCATGCCTTTAGATAGCATTTCACGTTTAAAGAATATGTTGTCAATTTCGGGAGGAGCCGCTGAGGCCTGCTGCGTGAAAGAGGCGCCGAGGCCCGGAGCTGAAGAGGCCGTTGGTAGGTTTTCCAGGGTTACGGTGGATAGGGCGCTTTCTAAAGCAAAGTTTCCGATTTTTGCGCTATGGCAAGCTAGCAAAGATCGTTAGGGAATTACTGGAAACGTAGAAACTTTTTGAATTCTGATTTTTCAGCCACCGCCGCCACCGTAGTCAAGGACGGAGCCGTTGAGGGCGCGAAGGTTGCCGGCGAAACCGCTGGTGAGTTTTATACTGGAGCGTATCGTAGCGGCAACCTAGGTTAGACCCTAAAATATGCTCCTTTTCAGCCAAGGGAGCCGGAGCCGTGGTTGGAGTTGCCCATTACCCCGGTGAATGCGTCGTTGATGGCGCCAAGGCCGTTGGAGAGACTGTTGGTAGGTCACCATTTAGAAAACCACTAACTTTCCCATTTTTTCAGCTGATGGAGCCAAGGCCGCCGGACACGGAGTTGGTAAGGAGTTTTACAAGCTTGATTTTGCTAATATAGTTAGAAACTATCTATAGTTATAGCTTACTGCTTAAATGAACTTGTAGTTTCGCATTTTAGAATCGCTTGATAGGCTTAATAGTCTGTTTTTAGAGCTTTACAAAAGCATTTTTAGATTATACTAACAAAATTAGATATTTCTATTTACCCTTCTTTTTGTAAACCGCTTGGAGCTTTCAGGGAGGGCTAGCACAGATCATTGGGGAAAATTCTCAATTAGGATTTAGCTATAAAGGGGCATACTAGCCGAGATTTTTGGGAATCTTCTTACCCTAGCTACCGGAAAGATTTTTAGCCATCAAGCTATCGAATTTAGAATTTAATCGCTTCTCATTCGACTCCCGGGCAGGCTAGCAGAGATCCTTTTGGAAAGGCCATCAGCACCACCCATTTGATCATCTTCTTAACGTTGGAGACGCACAAAAACCGCCAAACCCCCGTCCTATCCCCCAATTTAGCCAAGGGTGCCGGTGTCGCAGTTGGTGTTGCCCAGAATGCGGGCCAAGCCGTTGTTGAGGGCGCCAAGGCCGTCGGCGAGGGCATCGGTACGCCGTGTGCCTATGTACACCGTCCCCAAAAATGCTCTCTGTTTTTCTCGCTAACCCAAAGGAGCATGACCCTGACGGCATGGTGTGAAGCGGAAATGCGCGGATTTGAGAATTGACTTCACGGGCTTAAAATATGCCCCTATTTTCAGCCAAGGGAGCCGGAGCCGTGGTAGGAGCTGCTCAGGATGCCGGTGAGGCTGTTGTTGATGGAGCCAAGGCCGCCGGAGACGCCGTTGTGTACGGTGCCAAGAAGGCCGGACAGGGCGTTGGTCAGTTTTTATCGAGATCGCTCTCTCTCTCTTTCTCTGACTCTCTCTCCCTCTCTCTCTCTCTCTCTCTCTCTCTTTCTCTCTCTCTCTCGCAGTTCCGAATGAAGCTTTCTACCTCTCCCGCACTCTCAATCTCATGCTCAATTTCTCTGGCTTTCTCTCTCCCGCTCTCTCCCTCTCTCTCATCCGCCTCTCTTTTCAGCTGAGGGAGCCGGAGCCGCCGCTGGGTTCGTTGTGCGAACAGGCGAGGGAGCCGTCGACGTCGCCAAGGATGCCGGTGAACACGTTGCCGAGGGAGCCAAGACGGTCGCCCATGGAGCCGGTAGGTGGCTGGCAGACTAGCAGAGAGCCTTACGGAATGAAGGAACCTAAGCTCGTCTTTTCAGCCAAGGGTGCCGGAGCCGTCGTGGAGACCGCATCGCAGGGCGCCGAGGCCGTTGCTGATGGCGCGAAGGCCGCTGGCCGTGGAGTCGGTAAGTAATCTTTTTAATGCTTTGGGGTCGCACTTTTCGAGCGCTTTTGATGATAGCATGGGGGCTTTAGCGCACGGCGCCAAAGTGATGGGGGACGCGGCCGAGGAGGGCGGCCAGCTCATCGTCGCCGGGGGCAAAAAGGCAGTAGAGGGCGTGGGTGAGTCGTCGTGAGAGTGTGGTGCTTCTAAATCCGGGAAAAGCTGGGTGGAATCCACTGGAAAGCGAGTGGACTACGGTAATATGGGCACATTTCAGCGTATGGTGCTGGAGTCGTTGGAGGAGCCGTCGCGAAGACTGGTGAGGGAATCGTTGAGACCGGGCGTGACGCGAAGAATGCTGTCGGTAAGGATTTTAATAGTTTTTTCTAAAAATAGGAATTAAAAATAGATACCTTTGACTTGTATTCTTTTGTTATAGATCATATCGATTAAAATTTAGATAAATCTAGTTAAAAACCGCCTAATTTTTTCTCTGAGTGAAGAAATACCTAGTATAACGTAATATTAAGTGTTTAAATAGTGTTTTTTCACTTTAAATAGTTTAAATACGCGAGAAAAAGCAACATTTTGTAAGTTTTTTCGAAAATCGACCACTTTAGCTCGGAAAATCAGTGATTTTTGCATTTTGTCGATTTTTCTAAAGTTTTTGCGTTTAAGAATAATTAAAACAAGAATTTTGCTGCTAAAACACTTTTAGAAGTTCATTTTATGCCCTTCTATCTCATGATAACCCTAAAAACACGCACTTTCCAGGCCGGGGCATCGAGAACACCGGCGAGGCCATCCAGGACTAATTTATCGTCCGCCTAGCCACAAACAACAACATGACATACCACCCACCCGACAACGAGTATCCCCTGTACATACCATCCCAGTGCTCAGCTTTAATTATTTTTCCCCCATTCACCGAAAAAAAACACTGAAAATCCTCCCCCAAAAAATATTTTGCACCGATTGTACCCGATAATAAACGATTTTTGAGAGAGAACTCGCCAATTTGCAGAGTACGCTGTTACAGAGAACGGGCACACGTGAGGGCTTATCGGGAATGGTTGGCGACCTGAAAAGCCGGACTTATCTTGCGGGGCTTTGGACGAAGCCGGCGGAGTGTGACTCAATGTTTTGGTCATCTTCAAAGGGATTGGATCAAGCAAAGCCTTAGGCTTAGGCTCAGGCTTAGGTTGGGCTTAGGTTTGACCTTAGGCTTTGGCTTAGGATAGGCTCAGGCTTAAGCTTAGGCTCTGGTTCGGCCTAGAATTAGGTTTATACTTAGACTTAGGCTTCGCCAGGCTTGTGATGTGATTTTGAGAACATTGCCAAGGCCATACTAGCAACTCCAGAACTCCGGATATGCCCGAATATGACCGTTCTGCTGGAAAATAAGCGCCTGGCGCTAGCTGGTTATATACATTCACATCCGGCGGCTGGTTAGCCAACTCTTTTGGGAGTGATGATGCCATAAGGTCAATTAATTAAAAGCATAACTCGGGCTCGCGTCGCTGCGCTTATCAAACCGAACCGTTCGGCCCCATGAAGCCGCTTTTATCTCGCCCTGCTGCAGTTTTTTGGAAAAACATGCCCAGTTAAGTCGACGGGAATTAGCAAAAAATGAGCTCACAGTTTAATTTGACAGGCAGAGTTGACTTAAAAATATATGTTTCACTTCTGCGACGCACAACGTATTAACTCTTATCTGTTTTACGGCGTAGTATGATGTGCGCCATTTTTTGTCCAGAAATAATTTATCTTTTTCCCGGGTACCACACAGTTTCATCAAGCCTAAAGCGGGGTCGCCAAAGAGCGCCCGGGCGATATGCTATGAGAAAATTACACAATGCCCACAGAAACTAATAGTAAACAAAGGAGAAGGATAAAGGATTGCAAGTGTGTCCGAATATTTTTGAGGAAACCTGTACTCGGTATCAATCATCATGTGGTGTGGCCAAAGAGCGTCGATGAGCGATGAGTTGGGCTTCGAGCAGCCCGGCAGTGGCTCGCGGTCTTCGTAGTAGTTGTCGATGTCATTACATCTGTCACCATGACAGCAGCATATTTGCAACTTATATCGACCAGTCGTCGTGTCCTCGCATGTTTTATTCGAGATACGCTGGAAAAATGGCTATATTGCCATTCATAAATCTTTAGTATGCGACTCGGCTGAACTCCAGATACCCCCCCCCCTTCCGCCGGCACCCAACTTTTGTATCTCGGCTCCCTGTTCATCTACAGGTGTGTAAATAAACCAAAATGGTCGTCTTGCTCTGGCGAGTATTTTGGTACACTTTACACACATGTAGATGAACAGGGACCAGATACAAAGAGAAGCTGGGGGTATCTGGAGTCTTACCTACTACTCACTAATGCTTAATTTTACCCTGTGAATATGGCAGTACATCGCGGCGCATCCTGGTGATGACGTACAACGGTCTGCGTGCAACTGTCAAAAGCAGCAACCAACTCACAGCCACGCGAGCAAAGCTTCAAGCCCTTGTTGGCGCCATGGCAAACCGTCTTTTCCCCGTTGGCTAGCGGTAGTACCAAGAATGGCAACCTAGGAAAATTGTATGATATTGAGAGTACATGAAAGGGAACACATCTTAATTAGATACTTACAACAATATTGCGTAGTAGAATTTCATCACGAGTTGACTGATTAAGTATTGCGGTCAGGTTTTAGGGGCCAGCGCCTATTTCTCAGAGCCAACCTTATATATGGTATGGTTATATATTCTTACCACTGAAAACGTGACCTGGCGAGATAAAACGAAAATGTGTCATGATAAGGCGCCAGTCGATGAGGGCATAATATGCACGTTGTTTGTACCGACTCCGACTTCTTGAGGTCGACTCCCCATCGTCGACTTCCGTCGGGTTTGAAGAAGCTGCAGCACATGGGAATCGCTCAGTCGGTCGGCCGACGGATAACATCCTCGTTTGTATTTTTTCACTTTTATCTGTTCTAGTGTATGAGTTGAGAAACAATTTATCCTTTTCAGACTACTCGACATCAGGAAGAACGTGTGGTGGCCAAGCGTTACTCAGCACTAGTTTGGGCTTCTGGCAGCCCGGAATCGGCTCCCGATCTTCGTAGTAGTTGCGGATGTCGTTACATCTGTGGCCGTGGCAGCAGCACCAGCGAACCTGGTATCGTCCATTTGCGCCGCTCGTCGTCTCCCCGCACGTCTCATTCGAGAAAACCTGGAAAATTTATCGTATTGCTATTCACAGAGTTTTAGTATGCTACTCACTAACGCTTGGTACATTACCTTGCGAAAATAGCATTTCGTCCCGGCACAACCTTGACTATGGTGGACAACGGTCTGCGTGCACGTGTCAAAAGCGGCAATCAGCTCGCAACCGTGCGCGCAAAAGTTGAGGCCCCCGTCGCGGTCCAAACAAACGGTCTTTTTACCGTTGGCTAGCGGTAATACCAGGAATGGCATCCTATAAAAAAATATTATGATCTTTACAAGACGCAAATGGAATATTATCTCTTTAGGTACTTACAACAACATCGCGAAGTAAAATTTCATAGCTATATGCGTCTTGAAGTCGATAGCGGTCGTGGAATGCGGGGAAATGTCAGCTTTTATCAGCTGTGGCTTCTGCTGCATCGGGTCAAGCTTATATACACGATATTCTTACCACTGAAAAATGACCTCGGCAGGGTAATAAAACGGAAATTTGTCATGATAAGGCCGAGGTCGATGAAGACATAATATTCGGGTTCTGTGGAGGCGTTGTGGCGTCGAAACAGGCCCGATGACATTGGTACCGAACCAATTAAAATTCTATCCTTGGTGCTAATGCACTTGGGGGGGTAGTCCGGATTTTGACTTCAAGATGCTTCAAATGCCGTTTTGTAAACCCGAAACCTTCGAAAAAGCTAAGCCAAGCCCAAGCCTAGGCTTAGCTTCATACAAACGAAGTTTAAGCTTCCTTGAGCCAAGCTAAGCTTACAAGTTAGCGCTAAATGACCCGGTTTTGACCTCCTGAGGCAATTTAAAGCTCAAGTTAAGAGTAGCTTGGGCTTAAGCTTAAGCTAAGCCAAGGCTAAGCTTAGTTAAAACCCCCATGATGGGCTGAGTGAATCACGCGACACAAAAACAACGTATTCTTACGCATTTTTATGACGATCGGTCAGTAATTGGGCTCCGATAACGGTTGCATATTTTACTGCCAAAAGGAGGGTATTAGTTTCAATTCGTCAGCTGTACGAAACCGGAAACTACCACTCGAGATGAAGAACTTTTTGGCGCTAGGGTGAGTGAATTTTGACACTACAGTATCAGGTTGGAACGTAAGTCCTGTCGCCGAGATTTTGGAAGGCTGGCTAAAATCGCAGATAGCTCCATTCTGGACATGCGACATGTCATTTTGTAGCTCTCGACCTGATCCGTTTCGGTACAAGGGTCCTGGACCGTCAAAATCAAGGACAGCCGAGATACACGCTCTAGAAGTTTTTCTCAAAATCACCGAAAAGTGTTTTTGCAAGTTATCTCTGTATAGAGCCATTTGCATGCGACACCATTAACGCCAATCGATAGCTCTCGAGGAGTAGATATCGATAGGTGTTGAGATCATCAAAATTGGACACTGGGTGGCCGAGATATGGCCCCTTGAAGTTTGGCCCATTCCTTAGAACTTTTCTCGAAATCCCATACATTTCCAAAAATTTGACGGCCCGGTGCCGAAATTGCCGCTTTATTTTTGGACTAGCGGAGCGGATTTTGAAAAAATGTATGGGAAATCGGGAAAAATTCTAAGAAATGGGCTAAACTTCAAGGGGTCATATCTCGGCCATCCAGTGTCCAATTTTGATCATCTCAACATCTATCCATATCTACTCCTCGAGAGCTATCGATTGGCGTTAATGGTATCGCATGCAAATTGCTCTATGCAGAGATAACTTGCAAAAACACTTTTGCGCAATTTTGTAAAAAAACTTCTTTGGCCTGTATCTCGGCCCTCCTCTATTTTGGCGGCCCGGGACCCTCCTCCCATAACGATTCAGGTCGAGAGCTACAAAATGACATGTCGCATGTCCAGAATGAAGCTATCTATAAATTTAGCCAGCCTCTCAAAATCTCGGCGACAGAACTTTCGTTCCAACCTGATAGCTTACCAGTAGATGATGGACTAAGGTCACGAACCCTAGTTTTAGTGTCGTCGTCTGCTTTTTGGTGCCTTCAGTAAGCTGTACTTGGTGTTATGAAGATCCGAAGACCGTAACGTTCTGTCCATTTGGGTGTCATATCGGAATGGCCTACGATAGATGCTCTGAGGGTGTCGTCGTGTTGCAGCTTGGATGCGCAGTATTGCAATGTCTTATTCAAAAGGTACGAAGCCATGAAAAGAAAAGAACGACGCCTTGAACCAGGACACGTACCAGGAATATCAAGCTTTCCTGACAATTATCTTTAGTCGCTCGGGGTGAAAACATGCCTTGCGACGACGAGCGGTTCCGATGACCGGTACATGGTACGAGGATGCTGCTGTGTAGGATCAAGATGTAACGACCCCAGCGAATATTTTGACGGCCCCGTACTTACGCATCCGAAGCCCGGATGCTCTACGCCAAGGCGAAGCGCGATATTGTTTGGAATCATCTGGCCACCGCAATTTACGAAGAACCGGAAATGAAGCATTTAATATACTACACTGTATTTACCTTGGAGGTGCGTTGTACCGATTCATGATATTGTCTTTGTATGCATCAACGTTGTAAGGCATTAAATTTGTGCTAGGACATTGTGCAACGATAAAGTAGCAAGTACACAATATACCATTCGCATGTGGTTTTGACCTTTTGTGGCAGATCCCTACTCGTCCTCCGCTCGGTTTGCTTACTTTAATAGTCAGTTTTATGGGCTAAAATTTGTCTTAGCTGCTGTATAAAACCGACACGTGGTTTCGCCTGATCCGTCGCCGACAAACATCCCAAAAAAATGACGCCAGAAAACGAAGTCGGTTCCAGCCCAGGGTTTTTTTGCAGATAAGAAGCGCACTGCGCTGATGTTTTGAAAAAATCTGGTTCATTAAAGTCAATAACCGGTCGTAGTTTTGCTTGGTTGCATAAAATGTAAAATGAACTCTTTGAAGTGAGCCTTATATTACAATACTTTTTAATTCAACTATTTTTGCGATTTATCTATTATCCCGTCTTCAGAATCCAATTCGGAAGCGCCAGAATTGTCATAATTTATAAGTCGTTTGTCAGTCGTAGTCAGTCGAAGTCACCTTACCATTGTATGCTCTTAAATTTTAAAAAATTTTCAATTTTTTCCGACGCCAGAATATCTTTTAACGTTCAAGCGCCAGCTCTTTTGCAGGGAGACAGGCTGATAGATAAGCTTTGTCTGCAGTACTTCGCTTCACGGCTGTTCGGACCCTAATCATTTCTTTGCCCCAGCGGCTACGAATTTTCTACGGTCAAGATAGATGGGAGTCTACTATATAATACTGTTGTAAGTTTTCTTAATTGTATATAGGATACGGCTTTATTGGAGCAGGCGATAAAAGTGATATCACTTTGCTCAGATAAAGCCGTCAAATTATGAGCCCAAAAAGGCAAAACCTGAAAAACACAAAAATTACTTCACGTATTTATTACTTACTGTTATAAACGTTTACTATATATACTACGTCATCTTTCAGGTTGACAATCAGCTTCCCGCTGACCCACAGTTGGTTCTTCGGCTACTCGCGTGTGACAAAATGCCTTGACGACGACTTGGGGGAGGTCACCTGCTCGGGCGGCTGCTTCATCGGTACCGCTTTCGATAATTGTACGCAGACAGTTGCGTGGCGGAGCCTAGGATGTGGAGGGTTCAAATGCGGCCTGTATCGGGTATGACACGTTTTAACGCCTTTTCAACTCATCCTCCAGTTGCTTTCCAAACAGCCGTGCTGGCAGACGACGAGCGGAGAGCGGTACACGGTGCAGGGATGTTGCTGTGTGGGGGATTACTGTAACAATCCGAAGAAGTACTATCATTCTAAACGACCAATGCCTGGATGCCCTGTGGAAGATGTGCACGACGTGCTCCTGGGCGTTTTTTGGCCTCCCGACTGTTTTTCGTGAGAACCCAGATACGGAAATGACAGCTACGCATGATTTGTGAAAGCTCTTCCGGACAGACGCAGCGGACAGCTTTATCTCTGCACGGAACTTTATCTGGTGTGTATGTGTTTTTGATTTTCCGTGTTTTCATTCCATCCTACTGTACATAAAATACCTTTCTTTGTGATGTGCATATTTCCTGTTTTGTTTCCATAGCGGGGTTTTGAACGATTAAACCTGAGACCAAGCGTTGGACGAATCACAAAAGGAGAAACAAAGATTAACAATGGCTTATGCAAGATACTAACGCCATTAGTCAGAACTTCGGAACGAGCGGAACTACTTATTGCATAATTTTTCACCACAATGAGTGATCCATATCCGGTTAGTCACTGCTGTTTGCCAGCCTTACATTAGCTGCTTTATACAACCCCACGTGGCATTGGATCGCATGGCAAAATAACTCGTAAAATGATACAGAAAAGCAGTCGGTTGCAAGTCCAGAGGTTTGGCACAGATAGGCAGCTCGGAACGCCGCGTCAACCTGAAAAAAATGTCATGGTTCAGGCCACATCTTCGTATAATCCGTATAATCCGTGAAATGTCACCATCGCCCGCCCGACTGCCTTATCATTACCAAATTTTTACTTTTATGAAGTTTTCGATATTGCCTTTTTGAGTCGCCAGAGTATTTTTACATGGCTATATATAAGCTTACCCTGTGCTCAGCGCAAAAAGTCCGATAAGGCCGACGACTCCAGTACCCGAGCTGTTTTTCCTCTGATAAGAGCGATTCATTCTGGGCCGGACGTCGCCACATACGAATCAGGCGGACGCAAGATGATTAGCTGCAATATAATACTGTTGTAAGTATTTAGTATCAGATACTAGTTTAGCGTTTAGATTATTACGGTAGTTGGACCGGTATATTTTATAGGGTACTCTTGTTGGCATCACCGCTAGTCAGCGGGGATAAAACGGTTTGCTTGGACGGCGACAACGCCTTGAAGGTGTGTTCGAGTGGCTGCGAGATGCTTGCTGTGTTTGACAGCTGTACGCAGACCGTCGCATATCATAGCCATGGGTGTGCGGCCATCAAATGCTTCCTTCGCAATGTAGGGTCTTTCCGCTACTATATCTGCTACTGACGTGGACTGAATTGCAATGCTACGATGAATTTTATAGCTTTTCACGAGCAAGGCGTGCAGCGTGACGACGAGCGGTGATCGATTCAACGTGCGGTGGTGCTGCTGCGAAGGGTACAAATGTAATGATGTCAGCAACTACTACAGAGCTTCAGAGCCGGAGCCCGGGTGTCCGAATGTTGGTCTGTTTAGCGTAGCCGTCGGCGCTATTTGGCCACCGGACTTTTTATTTCAGCCTAGCTCATAGCTCGTGCAAACCGGGAACTTTGGGTCGCATTAACGTGCTGCGAGGCGCTCCTGAATTTTCACGCTCCTGGCCCTATCCACAATTTTTCTGCTGTACATAGAATGCCTCCTGGCTATATCTGATCACTTTATGTTTGTTATGATAAAACACGGGTCCAAGAACATTTATAAATTCTGAGAAATAAAGATTTTATACTGATAGTCTACCACTGAAAATCGCACACGTCAGAAAGGCCACAGGCCAAACGGATGCACAGCAATAAAAAGGGGAAGCTACACCGGAAAAATTACTGAATTTTTTATTAGTAACTTTTTTTTGTTAGCAAACAGCTTACCGCTGTTTTCTAGCGCCATATAATTGGTAAAAGAGCAATCCATAAAAAACAGAAAAGCGGGTCGAGCGGAGCTGATAAGCTACGGCCAGTCCAGGTCGTTTGTCTCACGAGTACTGTTTTTGGGTTCTGTTGACCGGCCTACGAACTCAGAGACCACCATGTGGAGCTTGGGCATTGTCTGGTGAGTTTTCGAAAATGGCGCAAAGTCTAGGTATCGTCCTGATACCTTCCCCTCTAACCTCGAACCTCTACATCTAAGGCATCTAAAAAATACCCAACGCCGTTAACAGGATTAACTATAGCAAATAGCTTGCAGTTTTTTTCGGATTCTTATAATAATTGGCTTTAGGTTCTTTTTAATGCACGTGCGCCCAAGCCACGAGGTCTACTGCTACGACTCGAACATGGAGGTCACGTCATGTTGGTTCGGTTGCTACAAAGCTACCATCTATGACACCTGCACCCAAAGCTACACGACAAAATCGCTGGGATGCGCTGGAATTGGGTGCGGGGTACTGCGGGTGGGCTTATATTCTAGGTTGTTTTTAGTTTTTTTTAGTAACGGTTTCCCCCCATTAGCCTGGACTATTCAGATTGTCACGCGAGAGCCGTGCCTACAGACGACCAGCAAAGGGGACCATATCGTGCAGGGTTGCTGTTGTGGCAGCAATCGTTGCAATTATGTAAGTATCCGCGTTTCGGGAATTCCCATAACTAAAAAGTACGCCTTTCTCTCTCGCTCTCTCTCATTCGCTTTCTCGCGCTCTCGCTCTCTCTCTCTCTCTCTCTCTCTCTCTCTCTCTCTCTCTTTCACGCGCTCTCTCTCCGTTGAACAGGTGTATTTGGAATGCTACATTACAGGCAATAAATCTGGCCGAATTGGCGTACATAGGAACGGCGGGTAGTCCAACCCGGTCCGATCGATATTCGCGAGAGACCACGTAATAGAAGAGGAAACTTGTCCTTTTCTCTCTTTCTCTTCTCTCTCTCTCTCTCTCTCTCTCTCTCTCTCTCTCTCTCTCTCTCTCTCTCTCGCTCTCTCTCTCTCTCTTTCTCTCTCTCTCTCCCGCCTCTGTCTATCTCTCTCGCCTCTGTATAACTCTCTCTCGCGGTCTCGTCTCTCTCTCTCGTCTCTCTCTCGCAGTCTCTCTCTCTGTCTCGTCTCTCTCTTTCTCTCGCTCTCTCTCTCTTACTGTCTATATTATCGATCAGACTTTCCGGATTTCGGAACGACTTTGGAATAATTCGAAAAAAGACCCCCATGCCTGCCGAGCTCTATACTCTGCCGGTATGACACATAGGTGACACCACTCGGAACAACAGTTGTGGCACCTGTAGATTATTGAACTGTGCCGCAGCTGTGCTACAGCTGTGTATCCCCCACAGCTGTGCCACCGTTGTGCCCCCGCGCCGCTTATTGTTTTGGAGGCGTTCCTGGAGGTGAAATGGTTTATTCTAGGGCTTTATGATGCTAAATAGTAGCTCTGGTCCAAAAAGCAAAAAATAAAATCCTGCGCGGATCCGAACCTTCGTTACTTTGCCCCACGCTTCGCCTAACTCCTTATCCACTAGACCACGATGACACATCGGTCGGGGAGCGGAGGAAGCCTATGAAGGTATAGCGAAAATTTCAAAGGCTTATAAATTGGTTCATATACACTCCATGCTAATAAAAATTAGTTTGCCGGGTTCAGTTCTTCAAGCTCTATAAGTGTGCCAATCTCAAATCGCAGTTTTATGTCCGGTTGGGACCGTCTCCTTGTCGGCCAAAATTAGTGTTAAATCAAAAACCCGAAGTAAATGGAGTCGAAAGCAGTCACGAGAAAACTTCCGACATATATTTTACGAAAATTTTATTTTTTGACCCGAAAAAATGACTAAGTCCCGGGCCACAGCTGTGATTCCGCTCCGGGATGCCCGACACAGCTGTGATTCCACTCCGGGATGCTCGACACAGCTGTGACACCGCACTGGGGCAGCGGTAACGGGGACACAGCTGTGAGTGAACGCGAGCTGTGACACCGCTAAATTTTCCTAGCTACACAGCTGTGCCACCGCTAAACGGCCACTCACAGCTGTGTTTCCGCTATTAGCGGTGTCTCCTATGTGTCATGCCGGCAGAGTAAGGAGCCGCTGCCAGGATGTGGACCTCGACCAACGACGGCCAGCGCCCTCACCGGAGCCGTCGGGCCGCCCCATTTCATGCTGGATGCCGATACCTATAATAACAATTGACCTGATGTACGTAGCATCTGAGTTTAATTACTACATGTGACAGCCAATGTGAGGGCGCGACTTTCGATATTCTTTGTACATATTTCGAGTGTTGTTGCCTGGTAAGTCCCGGGCTTCCCTGCCGCTAAACTGGCAAATAAAGAATTGTTTATTGTTTGTGCACAAAAGATGGACGATGGGTGGTCAAGGAATCTTTGCTAGCCTGCCATCGATAAGAATAGAGGATCGTGAATCGATGAGAGCAGATATTTTTCGGGCATGTGGATTAACGGCGCGGGACTGGGTATTCAAAACACAATGGAATTAGGAGCTATGACCGGAAATCGGCTTCAGTAGAGTGGCATTTGCCGGGTGATCGCAAAAACGATCAAAGCGAGAGTAGCGACCGTCGCGCTCATAAAGAACAGAATAATTTGGCATGTGGGTCGTAGGTATCGCTTTTGGAGGGAAATGGCTGCCCACAGACGAGTCCTCTCCAACGGGGAGCAACTACGATAGGCAATTCCTGGCAATGAATATAAAATAAGAGAGACGAGACTTGCCGAGCAGAACGAGGGACCAGACGGTAAGATGGAGGTAGTACGTGAAGATACTCCGTAGCGGTGTACACTTAAAGCTACCGGCTCCCTGAAATTTTTGAGCTTCTAAAAGGGTCACGGCAGGGGGATGTGAAAAGATAGAGTAATATAGGTTACCCCTGAGTCGAGGTAACCTACAGGGTGTCCCAAGAAAAATCACCCCCCTCTAGCCGGCCGCAGTCGTGTCCGATTTTCACGATTTTGGTATCTATCGAAAGCCCTCGGACAGGCGAGTCCGGCACGTTTTTCTGATTTCCAAAATTACAATTTTCTAGTAATTACTACTATTTTTACGAAGCAGGCAGATTTTCTGATGTTTTTCTGACCAAAGGTTTTTTCACAAAAATCATAATTTAGGGATTTTTAAGCCTTTACTGGCAGCTTAACGACAGCTTTTTAAAAGATTTGGATAGCGCTTAAACCAGCTAAATTGAGTTTTTGACAAAAAAATCATGTCCTTTTTGCATGAAAAATGCCAAAAATCGAGCAAAAAATTCCGAGTTTTGGAAAGCAGAGCGACGTGCTGGACTTGGCTTTTCAAGTGCTTTCGATAGTTACCTAAATCGTAAAAATCGGACACGGCTGCGGCCGGCTAGAGGGGGGTGATTGTTCTTGGGACAACCTGTACAAGCCAATAGTATACCTCTCCAATAGTGCTTTCATAAAATGTATCTATATTCAGAATTTTTGGGGATATCAGAGAAGTATTAAAATCACCGAAATTGTTTGGGGCATCCAAAGATGCGCTGTGCCAAAGATGCCGGAGTAGAGAGCGAAGAAGAGGAATGTATGTGCCATCTGTTCGATAGGATGCTCTTCCCACCAATATCCTTGCCTGTATTCACATGTACACTAAATAAAGTCTTAGATCAGATCGGGTTAAAACTGTTCACATTGCCACGCAGACTAAAACTATGGTTCTTGTGTACAGGGTGTCCCAAAAAAATCCCCCCTAGCCGGCCGCAGACGGGTCCGATTTTTACGATTTAGGTATCTATCGAAAGCTCTCGGAAAGGCGATGTCGGGACGCCTTGTCGATTTTCATAATTTGGAAATTTTTCCATCAGTTACTAATGTTTTTGCAAAATGGGTGGATTTTCTGATGTTGTTCTGACCCGGGGATTTTTTACAAAAATCGCAATTTAAGAATTTCTACGCGTCTCCTGGCAACCCAACGACAGCTTTTTGAAAACCGTTTGCCAAAACACAGCTTGGACAGCGCTTAAATCGGTTAAATTGCGTTTTGAACAAAAAAGTCTGTCCTTTTGGCATGAAAAATGCCGAAAATCGAGCAAAAAATTCCGACATTTCGAAAATCGACCAGGCGTCCCGACATCGCCTTTCCGAGAGCTTTCGATAGGTACCTAAATCGTAAAAATCGGACCCGTCTGCGGCCGGCTAGGGGGGGGGGGATTTTTTTTGGGACACCCTGTATTCCCGGGGGGAACCGAAGTTTTTTCGACCCAAGCCTAGATTTTTTATATAAATAGTGGAAGTGTTTCAAAATTGTTTATGCTATTCCTAAGCATAAAAACTTTACAAAATTTAATTAAAAAATTTAAGTCGAAAAATGGCCAAATTTTCGACTCTTTCAAGCGATTTTCTAACTTTTTAAAAAGTTTTTCCGATTCAAATAGGCTTAAATTTTGCTAAAAACAATGTGAAAACACTTTATATTTGTTTACTATCCCCACCAGGGCCGACAGGAAAAAAAGTAAATCCCCCCGGGAATACACAAGTACCAAAACTATGTGCGAATGTCGAATAAAAAAGTTTTTCAAGCACCGTTTTGACTATCCTTTGATTTACTATAATACTTTGAAAGAGATTGCGCGGTTCCTATCATCATCAAAAAAATTTTTGAAAACCACTTACCATTAACCCGCGAGATTCCGGATTTGTGGCCCTTCTATGCCTTCCATTTTCCCACGCGAGAAGCGCGTTTCGAGCCTGAATATGAGGTTCGTTGTTTAAAAGACTGACAGATTTTGTCGGCTGCGGGTTTTGCCATATGTTTTAACATGCTCGCGGGATGCAGCGCGTGCATGGGCTTTCTTTGCGCAACGGATTAAGAATATTAATTCTCGTCAAGGGGATGGGAAAGTAACTGTTGATGCCCTTTTTCGGAAGGGGTTCAACACATATGGCAAATTGCCAACCTGTGGCAAACCGACGCCGCGTCCCTTTACAAGTGTCGTAGAAACGAGAAACAATTTGAGGCGGCTGACCTGTTCGGCCCTCAATTGTCGTCGTAATGCTTGGATACCATCGACGTCACCCAGTTGTTGGCCTCCATCACCACCATCACCGAATCCGGACTCCCCGGAATCCGAATCGTTCGCTTGCATTTTTCGCTCCTCTGCCGCAACGGGAATTGAGAACTGGTTACGCCAGGGAAATAATTGGAAATATTAGCAAATGTCAGCAAAATTGCAAAAATTTTAGAATCGGTGAAAAGTGCTGGACTCGCCTTTACGAGAGCTTTCGATAGATACCTAAATCGTCAAAATCGGACAGGTCTGCGGCCGGCTAGAAGGGGGTGATTTTTGGGTAACTCTAAATTTTATTTCTGCGAACGAAAGCATAAATCGAACAGATTTTTTAAAGTTTTAACGCAACTTGAGGCGCAACGTTTGAATTGCGCTAATTGCCCAGGGCAATCCAAAATAGCTTTAGGGCATTGTCGAGCGTGCACTTTCCCGCCATTTCATCTAGATATCTGGATACTCTTACCCCCTACCTTTCTCTCACACATTTAATACAACCGTTTCGGGTCAATTCGTCTCTCTCTCTCTCTCTCTCTCTCTCTCTCTCTCTCTCTGTCTCTCTCTCGATATTTCTGTTCTTTTCTTTCTTTTTTCTGTTTTCTGTTAATTCTTTTCTCTATCTTCGTCTATCTTTTTTCTCTCTCTCTCGCACGTTCCTTCCCGCATTCCTTCTTTTTCTCTCCCGCTCTTTCCGGACTCTCGCTGGACCTTTCTGCCTCTCTCTCTCACTCCCACGCTCTCTCTCTCTCTCTCTCTCTCTCTCTCTCTCTCGCTCTATCTCTCTCTCGCTCTCTCGCTCTATCTCGCTCTATCTCTCTCTTGCTCTATCTCTCTCTCGCTCTATCTCTCTCTCTCTCTCTCTCGTTCTATCTCTCTCTCCCTCTCTCACATACCACTCTCTCTCTCTCCGCAATTTTTTCGCATTTTCAGGTAGATGTTTCTAGCTGCGTGTCGTCGTCTGCTAATTGCCGCCGCGTCTTGGACAGTGCTGTTTCTCTTCATGCTCTGCAGTGACTACGTCGTTAAATATCATACTGTAAGGAGCCTCTGGTGGAAATCGTTATTTTTGTTTCCTCGCTACGAACCTTGTCTTTCTTAGCAGGTGAAATGTCTTTCGGCGAGATGATTTTTGGCGAAATGAAACCAAAATCGTCAGATCGATACCCTTACAAATCAAAAATAGCGTCAAGCAGAAAACAGGGATTTATCCACCTGAAAAATATTCCAGCAAGACTATGGATACAGAACTAACTTTTCCTTTAGCCAAGCCCGGAGCCATGCCATGGCGGGATCCATTTTCTGTTGCTCCTTGGCCTCGTTGCGTTTATCGTCGCCATGTCGTTTGCTTTCAGTTGTAAGTATTGGCAATGTTGACCTTTTTAAGGGTTCTTAAATATAGGGTATCCCAAACCGCCCTACCCACCCCCCCCTCTCTCTAGCGGTCCATCGAGTGTCAGATTTTACGATTTAAAGGAGAAGGAAAGCCGAGCAGATGAGGGCTTATCTATAATCGGCAACGAGCGAACCGGAAATGCTCATGCAAAACACTGGGTTGCACGGCGAAACTAAAGCCAGTTTTATGCTAGTTTTAACTTAAAGAGATCAGGAAGGCCCAGCAAAAATTAGCATAAAACGGGCTTAGTTCTAAAATTAGCATAAAGCTTCTCTGCTGCTTCTCCTTCTCCTGCTTCGCCCCACTCTGCTCATTTTGTTGCATTAGCAGTTCCGGTTGGCTCGTTGCCAATTATCGATGGCCCCTGATCCACTGGACCTTCCTAATCCCTTTAATACGACGAAATTCAACTAAAAGATCGGTTAGAGTGCAGTTTACCCCCCCCCCCAAGCCGGCACCCATCTTTTGTATCTCGGCTCCCTGTTCATGTACAGGTGTGTAAAGTATACCAAAATACTCGCCAGAGCAAGATGAACATTTTGGTATACTTCACACACATGTAGATGAACAGGGAGCCGAGATACGGTAGGCGGGGTCGGCTGAGGGGAGAACTGCACTCTAACCGATCTTTTAGTTGCACTGCACTCAAGCCAAAAAATCCAAAGTCGAAGAGGCCACTTGCTACCCAGCTCAAATTTAATGTAATTTTGATCCACCCATCAAGTTGAAAATGATCAGAATCAGAACCCAAAATGACATTTGGGGCGGCAGGAGCGACTATGGTAATTTGGCCTAATTGCACGGTGGGGTACATACAGGGTGGGCCAAGCAAAAAGTACATAGTTTGGGTCAAAATAACTCGCGAACGGTAGAGAATTGAAGGTGCGTTACCATGCCAGAATGCTTAAATATGCTGGGTATGAAGATTTAACACAACTTGATTTTTTCGATTTTTGAGTACGAAACTGTACTATTGACGCTGGTTACGACCGAAAATTGTGCGTTCTTGAACGGGTGGTGGGAAAATTCTAATTTTTGGCTCATAAATGGCTTTAATTTATTGAAACGTAATGGCAAAATCTTAGAATTTTCCTAGGTTTATTTCATTTTTTAAAAGCAAATCGATTTTCGCGATTTTGCGTTATTTTTGTTCATCGAGCCGTAACTCGCTTATAACCCATTGCCCATGGCTGCTTTTTTGCCAATGGCTTATCCAAATATTAATCTCGGATCCCGCACCGGATTCCACCACAATCTATGGTATTTTTGTATTGCTTGCTAAAACGTGCCCCAGCGGGGTACTGTAGGTTTCGTTTTTCCCGCTTTTCTCGGGACCCCTGGCTTCGATCCCGCTGAAATTTTCTGGGTTGTTAGGCAATAAGTAGTGGCACCTTACTGCCAAGTACGAGAGCGTACTATCCACAAACGTTCATCAAAAAGACTAAAAACGGATTTTTTAATTCTGCGGCAGAATTTTGTAAATTTTTTTAGTAAATTGGTCCAAAAACTGCTACTATTGGTTTTACGAAAACATCGAAGCGATTCCATGGCAAAAACACCACGAAAATCGCAAATTTCGGTTTTTTACAGTAACCCCCGTGGAGCGCGTTTTAGCATGCCATCACAAAATTCCATAAAGTGACGATTTTTCGATTCGAGGGCCTTCTAGAGTTGATTGTAAGATAACCTGTGAAAAATTACTGATTTTGGGTGGTAAATAACAAAGTTACGAGGCAAAGTGCAAAACAAGGCCAGAGAGCTGATTTTTGGGCCGAGTAGCCAGGGTCAATTTTCGAATTTTTAAAAATAAAAAAACCAGCTGGGTCTTATGGATACAATTATAGCTTTGATGTTATTATCTACGCCCGTCAAATTCCGGAGCAATCTGACTCAAAATTATGGTGACTTTCAGCTCAAAATCGAAGATCACCCTATTCCAAAATCGAAGTTTAGAAATCTTCTTAAAATTTTTGCGACGCGAAATTGCTTCAATCTTTGCATAGTTTTATTCAACTGATAGCACTGAATTATTGCTCAAAATATCCCTACCACTCCACCTTCCAAAATTTTTTTACGCAACCTCGAATTCGGTTTATTTCGGGTTTTGAAGAATTTTCTTGTCGCTAACGGCTGGTCAAATAAATTCTAGAACGTGGTTTTAGGATGCGCTATTCAAATAATATCAGATAAATTAAAATCACAATTTTCATAGCGCTGTTAAAATTTATAAATTGTTAGCGAGTTTGGGAAAAAAGCACGAACCAACCGTTTTGGAGGCCCTAAAATATGTTCTTCCAAAAGGGTACGGTAGCTCGAAATTTTGTAGATGATAGATAAACCCCAGTACTACATAGCTAAGCAAAGAAAACAGATGAGGCCCCTTTGGCAATCTAGAAATATTTTGCTAAAGTCCGGTTTCGTGACCTCGAAAAATCCATGACCAGGGGGTCGTTGAAAAACTCGAAAATTCATCGATCTCGAAAATTTTTTTAATATGTTTATGCGATTATGTCAAGCCCGTAGGTATTCTACAAGCATTTTTTTTGAGGTTTGTGCCATAAGTTTTTCTAAAATTCGAAATTGACGAAATTTCTCCATACAAAATTTCATTCCTCTATAACTTTGCAAGTAGACCTTCAAAAATTCTTAAAATTTGTAGGTGAATATCTACCGCCTACATTAACTTACATGGTAAAAATTAGAACCCAGCCACCACAGCAAACTGAGAAAAATGCAAATCAAGTTTCCCCGAACGCACAGTTTTCGGGTGTCATTTGTATTGATACGTCGCCAAAAATCGAAAAAATCAAGTTGTGTTAAATCTTCATACCCAGCATATTTAAGCATTCTGGCATGGTAACGCACCTTCAATTCTCTACCGTTCGCGAGTTATTTTGACCCAAACTCTGTACTTTTTGCTTGGCCCACCCTGTAGTCAGCAAGTATACCAAAATGTTCGTCTTTCTGTGGCGAGTATTTTGGTTACACATCTGTAAATGAACAGGGAGCCGAGATACAAAAGTTGGGTGCCGGCTGGGGCTGGAGTCTTACCCATAGTCGGTCAAGTGACGCCCGGGGTGGGCGGGGCGGAGGAGGGGCAAAGCTGCTGTGGGCGGCTGGTAGCAACACCAAAGAGGTCAGCATAAAAATTCTTATTACAGGGCGTTGGCGTGAATTCATGTATACACCGGCTGACTTCAACCAATCCAACGCAGCCTATTGGATGTTTCTGGAACGAGTGTGGTGTGTGATCACTTCCCGTAAAATGTATACTCTCGGATGTTTGTGTCTGTTCTTTTCATTACTCGCCCTCCATCTCCGAGCGCTTGATTACAACGACCGCCCGCTATAACAGGGCTTCGGAGCTCGGAATTTCAAAATGAAATAAATTCTATCAGATAGGCTACTTAAAATAAATTACAACCACAAAATAACAAAGAACGGCACCATGGCAAAACACTTTAGGGTATCTGAATTTGGTTTAGATATCACGATAGCGTGCGCAATGATACTATCGTATACAAAGAGCTACACGACTGTACGTAAGCGAATAATACGCTTAGAATTGCTTTGAAAAATTGTCCATCTAAGCTTAGAAATCTGCTTTAAGTTACGACGTTGTACGCTCAGCTACGATTCTGCACGCTGAGCCAACTGTGCGCTAATTATAGGCTACGAAACGACGGGCTCGGCTGGATTAATGTACGTTAAGCTGTACGCTAAAACTGGATATCGAAGCCGTGTAACTTTACGGCGATTCTGGACGCTAAACTACGACACTTTACGCTGTACTCCTGCTGACTTACTTGTTAGCTCAGGTTTAGGCTTATGAGTTTTTAACTTACAGTAGCCACAAGTTGAACTTTGCGTAACCTCCGTCCTCCTCCTCGCAACGTCCCTAGTAATAGCGAAACATCGACTCCTTTGGCCATCTAGGTTGGTGTTGAAGGTCGAGGCTACGGTGATGTACGCAATGATACTATAGTATACGAAAAGCTACACTGCTGAAAGCTAAGTTAAGCTACTCTACGTAAATAAAAAACGCTCATATTTAAATTTTTAGCGTTGATTTGAAATATTCCGAAATATTTGATCCCAGTCGTTTCTACAAATCTCCCGGGAAATCGCAAAATATACCTAAATGCCGCAAACTCCTGCGTTATTGAATGTCGGTGTTCTAAAAATTTGGACATTGTGAAAATAACCCTCTGCGTTTACCCAATTTCTTAGAAATCAAAAAACTTTAGGTCAAACCCCCGGGTGAATGTCATTTTTAGGGTGCCCATGTCGTGCGGGTGTTGCCGTATGGGGGCGATTGAATTTTCGCGTGGATGTGCGCGGCCGAAAAGAGGGTATTGCGCCGGGCACTTTAGCCAATTCGGGTGGCCCATCTTGACCTTCCCCGGGAATTTGCTGCTTGCTTGTGTGTGTTTTATGTGGCCAAGGGGGGCCCGCGGTGGGACGGATCTCGTCTAGTTTACGGGCCTATAAAAGTTTGTCGCACCCGCGCTCCGCCGCCAGCTTCAGCCCTGCTTTTGGTTTCTTTGCGCTGGGTTTAAAAATTTTTTCTGCTAACTTTAGGTTCGATCGAGCGTATCGTTTTGCGAATGTCGTTTGATACGCGCTCATCGTTGCGGTCAAATCGGAAATATATTACTGAAGAGGTAGGGGTTAGTTTAGGTTTAGCTAGCATAGGCTTGGATTAGGCTTAGCTTAGGCTTAGTTTAAGCCTAGCTTAGGCTTAGCCTAGGCTTAGCTTAGGTTTAAGCTTAAGCTTATGCGCAGGTCAGACATTCACTAATTTGCAGATTATGACAGACGAGCACGACTCGCTCTGTCTACTGCCAGCCTCAACGCGTTGTCTATGTGCCTTGCTGACGTTGCTGTTAATTGTATCCCTATCCGCGGCTATTTTAAATTCCTTACAAGGTGGGTTGCAGCTGACACGTGCTTCACTACGCATGAAACACATTTACGTTCGCTTTCAGTGGCATCGATCGGTTCGAAATCATTCTGCAAGCGATATCATGACGTCTTCCACCCGAGTTACTTGTAAGTAAGCCTAACGTATCGTAGTTTAGCGACCGGAATCGCCGTAAAGTGACGTAGCTTATTGTACAGTAACCTATTTTAGCGTACAGCCGCGTAGCTTTGCGCAGCTTCCTGCCCCGTGAAATTCTATAGCTTAGCGTGAGTTAAGTCGAAAACCGAATCTTTATACGTACAGTAGCTTCGCTTAGCGCACAGTCGTGTAGCTTTTTGTCTTCGATCGTATCGGTGCGTACTCTACCGTAGCCACAACGCCCAACCCGATTTTAGATGCCCAAAAGAGTCAATGTTTCGCTACTACGGATGTTGCGAGGAGGAGGACGGGACCCCGATGTGTTGCGCAAAATTCAAGTTGTGGCTACTGTAAGTTAAAACCCCAAGCCTACGCCTAAGCTTGAGCCTTAGCCCAAGCCCAAGCCTAACCTACGCCTAAGCCTAAGCCTACGCCGCTAAGCCAAGATTTTAGACTCGCCCTAGCCTGCGTCGCCGCTTCAATATTGATCGGAATAGTTTCATGCATCATCAACGTTGCATTCAAGAAACGAAAAGACATAGAAATTGCATAATAAATATTCTAAAACGCTTTATGACAAAAATGACCGTTAATTTGCAGATATGAGCACAGTACAGTAACCCGTGTTGATGGCGTTAAAGGGGAATTCCGAAAGAAGATTAGAGTTCAGGCTTAGGCCGTCGGGTTGAGCTTCTGGAAGAGTTTGCTCGTGTTCGGGATCGCGCTCTTCATCTCGCGCTCACATCTGAAATCACGAGAATTGTTGGGGCTTTTGAATTTTTGGAATTCAGCAGAAAGAATGTGGGTTGTAAAATATCTTAAAGCCGTAATTTTGTACCTCTCCAAGTCGAGGTCGTTCAGCGCCAGCCGGGTGGTGATGGAGAAGGCGCCCTCCGCTGAAAAAGGATGACATTATGCCGGAAAATAGAGATTTTTCGAATAGACTTTATCTTGCTCTTTGTTTTATTAACTTAATTTCTTTATTTTTACTCCTTAGATGTATTCTTACATTTAGATAATTCATATATCAATTTTACATAGATTTTTCCTAACTACAGTACATAACCTTACCGATATCAATCTCGGATCTTGCCGGATCCCATCCACAATGCTGTGACACGCGTAGCCCCTTTCCGTACGACACCTCCTCGATGGCGTGCTTCAGCTCGGGCCACAGCATGTCCAGAATCATACCTACAATCAGATAAGGTTTGCGCTTAGCTTAGGCTTAGCTTAGGCTTAGCTTAGGCTTAGCTTAGGCTTAGCTTAGGCTTAGCTTAGGCTTAGCTTAGGCTTAGCTTAGGCTTAGCTTAGGCTTAGCTTAGGCTTAGCTTAGGCTTAGCTTAGGCTTAGCTTAGGCTTAGCTTAGGCTTAGCTTAGGCTTAGCTTAAGCTTAACTTAGGCTTAGGCTTTGCTTAAGCTTGGGTACCTCTCATCAAATCCTGCATGAACAGCCCCCAATTTCCGGGGAACGCGCCGCTCTCCTCCATCTTGATGTCGGTATCAAGGAGTTGGACGAGTGTACGCAACACTCCGTTGTCGAACGTTGGCTGTAGTTGCGCCTAAAGGGTCGGGGTTGGGTTTTAAGGGGTTGGAAAGGATGTAATAGACGATAAAAATGGTCAAACCTGAATCTTCAGCACAAAGGACACAAACACGGAAGTTACGTTACGATCCGCGTTGACGACGCGCAGGTTGATACGGTCGGTTCTAGAATATGACTGTGTTAAAGGGAAGAGCAGAGAGATGGATTTTTCGTAACTGACTTCTCGAGGACGAGCGACTCGTTGGTGGCCTGTATCTGCGGAATGCCACTGGCCGAGACGTTCAACAGGAAGTAGCACTCCGTACACAGCGTTTGAAGGAAATCACGGGAATCGGCGGGGATCATTGGGGATGTCACAGGGATCTTCTCGGACATCCACTCGAAACTCCATTCGACCTGAAATCTTGGACTTTATGTCGGTTTCCGGCGCGCTTAAAGGCCTTGGAAAGTGCCCAGAATATACCCGATGGTATGATTAGGTCTTGACATCTACGCAGCAGGCCAACACGCTAAGAAAATTGGGGTTCACGCGCCTTTAGAGCTTGAGCGTACCTGTCTAGACCTAGTCTATTGATGCGGTCGATCCTGACACTAGCGAAGGCTTTTAAAGATAATGGCAAGGTAAGAAAATAGCTTCTTTTGGCTATGGATTGCGATGCGATTTGCGAGCTTCCCAGTCCCTTTAAATCATTTCATACCTGGTTGATGAGCTCGTTGAGTACGGTATCCTCAAGCCATATCGTCACCCGGTCATCCCCCTTCAACTCCATCTCGAATTGGCTTGTGTTTGAGGCGGCGAACGGGTCCGACTCGTCGGCCTAGAAGAAGTTACTTGAATGGTCCTTTAAAACCGCAACATACCTGTCTGTTCCACTCGACAATGGCCCGGACGGTCATCTGATGTTCGTGAATGTCCACAGACCGCAGACGGTAGAACAGATTCGTCTCGTTGTGCGCCAAGAATTCGCGAGCTTTTGGTGGAAGGAGGGAGTGGATTGGGAAGCGCCTATAATGGAATTGTTTCCGAAATGGACTCTGCTAGCCTGCCCCAATTCTTTCACACCTGTTTCCTAGCTTGAAGATGTCTTTCTTACTCTTCTGGAATTCCACAATGTTCTCTGCCAGCCTGCCCTGTCTGGTGCTCATTTCTCAAAGCGTCTCTGCTGGCATGCCCCGTTTCAGTGTCCTCTCTTGCTCATCTTCCGATCTCCCCAAGCCTCACTGCTAGCCTACCCTTACCAAGACTCCACAGGAATCTCAACTCGCCTCTGCTAGCTCTCCCACCTCCTCAACTTTCTATACTTTCTTGGCTTGTTTTCTAAAATCCTCAATGATCTCCGCTAGCCTGCCAGACCTAGTTATTTTTCCCCGAAAACCTTTGCTAGCTGGCCCGTTCCATGGTGCTCAAACCCACATGATATTGCTGTGCGGGATGTCGGCAAAATAGTGCGATAGAAGGTAGCAGAGGGTCGAGTCGAGGGTTGGGGAAAACAGGTAGCCAAGCACCGACATCGCTCCCTCTACCATCCATTGGCCACCCAGATGGCCGGCCAACTGTAACAAATATCGATAAAACTGAAAACCTTGATTTTAACTTTGTTTAATTAGTTAGTAAGTACAATTAATTAGTAAGGATTTAAAATTATACAAATTATCATTTGAACAATATTCTTGCTCTTGCTCGCCCCTTTAATGGGAAAAAAGTACCTTTGGCTCGTGGAGCAGACACTCAGCCATACTCATCGTCTCCTCCCCGATCATCATCTTCACCTCGCCGCGCGGTAACTGAAAATGGGTTGCACGCCCCTTTAAAGTCTGCTCACATCCAAATCGACGTCAAGCTGATGCTCGCCAATATCGAGAGGCCACAAAAGGTGTGAAATGTTGGCCGACGAGCGGAGGCGCATCTGGAAAGATCCCTAGTAATTTTTACACCAATAACTACGTTACTGTACGTTATTACGCTGAGCGACGCTTAGCTACGATGCTTACGTCTGCCATACGATATTAGCTTGAGCTAAAATATGCACAGCTACGGTATCTGTCGTTACATTACTGTACGCTACGCTACGCGACCCCGCACTCGCTAATTTTAGGCTGCGTTATGTACGTTGGGATACGATACCAAGCTGAAAGCTGTACCGAGCTGCCGATCTGTACGTCAAGCTACGGCTTTGTGTACTCTGATACATTATCGTACGCTAAGCTACCTTAATCCACGTATTGTACGCTAGGCCACGAGAGCATGCGCCTGACTACGTTAGTGTACGCTATATTACCGTACGCTATGCTATGCTAACGTCGGCCGGTCACGGTCGTATGGGCTTCGCACGTTTACGTTTCCCTACGTTGCCGTCCGTTATGGTACAAATTTCGCGTTGCTACCGTCATACCTGGTCAAAGTTAAACCGCAGTGCCCGGTCCTCGAAGTGCAGTGACAGATTCCTGTAGCCAACCAGGGCATTCATGTCGACGGCGGCTAGCGGGGAGAGCCCCGGATCTTCACGGCTCGTCATCAACAACTGGAAGCAAAAATGGCATTTTAAAGGGACCAGCAAGGCACAGGTTGGGTTCTGGCTATGGATCCGGCATGGTTGCTTTCCCTGACCCCCTGTTAAAGGGCCATTGAAGGGAGAAGACGAACCTCAACATGCCGTGGCTCGGCAAGGAGTAGTTGGGCCGCGTGGCGGAGGAGTTGTGAGGCGGCCCCGTCCCCGACGACAACACCAAGTTCAGAAGTAGCGACATTTTGAAGAAATAGGCAGAGAAGGCCGAGAAATAACATCTAAATAATGTAAAAAATAAATACCGCACTTTAAGTTGCTTAATACTTCACCTAATCTATGAAAATGTATTGCTGGACGTTACGTTACGTGTCAGTCAGTCAAATAACAGTACGTTATGCTACGCCAATACGCTAAGGTACGCTAAACAGTACGGTAACCCTACTAGGCAAAAGTACGCTTTGCAACCTGATACGCCATAAATTAAATGTGTTTAGGTATACGCGTTAAGTTACTGCAGTACGTAAGCGAATTTTTCATACGTTACGCAATGTATTCCATTGGAAATTGTCTATTTTACAGCTGCACAACAACACGCTGCGCTACAACAGTGACGAAAATGTTTCCTAATACCTTACGCAATATATTACATTTCCACTCACCATTCCAGCAGAAGTCGTCATCACGTATCGATGCGTAGCTATCGAAAAATTCAGAGCAGCAGCTAATTTCTAGGTCATAGAGAGTGGGCGAGAGATGGAGAGAGACCTAGAGAAAGGGAGTAATACTCTTTGGGGGGTGTTCGGGTCAGCTGGGTGTCAGAATGAAGGGAGCAGGAGGGGGAGGAGGAGGACTGTCCGGAGTGAGACTGGATCGGGTCGATATACGGGGGGAGGAGGGCCGATTCGAGCCAAGGACATCCTCGCTCTTGCTCACTCTCTCTCTCTCTTGCTCACTCTCTCTCTCACCCTCACTACCCTCAACACCTAGCGACAAATCTCGTCGCTCAGATCTGTCGACAATTCATCGACCTCCCCGTTTGGCTTGAGGCGATCCGATCGAATTCGAGATGACACGTGCTCGAAGTGGGGGGATTGATAGCTTGAAAATCGTCCCTTAATCATTTTCAGTCGGGATAAAGGGATTTTAGCGTCTCGGGAATTTGGAAAACAGTGGCTTGCTGTAGTCCGGAGTTGAAAAACTCGCTGAATTTGTCGGTATTACCGATCAAACGTTATTTTCCAGAAAATGCAGATATCGTAGATTTCTTGCAAACTAGAACACAGACAAAATGATTTGTGGGATACTGAATCCGATAATGCTGTACAACACAGATGGTACTGTAAATCCGATGGATCAGCATTTTGCAGCGTTTTTAGTCATCTTCCAGTCTTCAACACGTTTCTCCTCGCGAATTTCAGAAAATTACTGGATACTCGGGCCTAAATAGTACGGTAGTTCTAAAAAATGTGTGTTTTTCTCGCGATATTACCGATATACCGATGTTTCCGTTTGTAAAACACTTCACCGCTAACTTGTCGCCGTGAGAACGAGCTAAAAACAGAGGGTTCTGTCGACTGTCTCGCTCTCTCGCTCTCTCGTTCTCTCTCTCTCTCTCTCTCTCTCTCTCTCTCTCTCTGGCTGTCTTTCTCCCTCTTCCTCCGCTAACAAAATTGTTTTGAGTCACGAGAACCAAAGCAATGTTTGGCAGTCAAATTAAGCCTATTTTGGCCGGTGGAAGCCCATGTTGGCAGAAAAATTTCCTGAAATAGGAAATCGGGTGAAATTGGAGAAAAGTGAAACTAACAGAGACCCTTTAGGAGCAGCTGAGCCGAGCAGAGATCCTTGAGGATTACCAACGAAAACCTTAGCTAAAGCTTCCTGCCCAGCACCTTGTACGGTCGATTGTTCACTAGGATATCCCTAATGGTCATCCTCCCCCAACTATGAGTTGCCATTATCAGCCTCCCTCTCTCTCTCTGTCTCTCTCTCTCTCTCTCTCTCTCTCTCTCTCTCTCTCTCTTCCAATTTGCCTCCCTATCTCTTTGCTATTTGTGGGCGGTGTTCCCAGTTGTCTGTCGTGCTCCCTCTCTGTTTCTCCTCCTCTCGCTCTCTATCTGCTGCTCCTCCTCCCCTGAGGGTATGGTGGTGGTTGTCGGTGTGCCGAGATGCGAAATGCAATGGATGGGGTTCTCTATGCCCCGATTCTCATCCTACTCATCATCGCTCAATTTTCGGCACGCGCCGATAGCGATTTCCATCCGATCCTTGCAGCCCAGGTTGGGTTTTGTGGTTTTATACATGTTGCAAGGGGTTTTTGTTACTGTTAAAGGGACGGGCAAGGCATGGCTATGGATTCTGAAGGTACCGCGACACGCAACGCTCGCGTGGCTGATCCACCCCGCGAAGGGCTTAACTAATTACGCAACGGAAAGCCGGACGCGTTGCGTGTCGCGGGTGCCACCGGAACCACTGCATAACGAAAAAAAGCGTTCCGTACATTTAAAATTCATAAAACTCTAGAAACCATGTTATTTTCTGAAATCATTGAGTTATTTTAATTAGTTTTTAACTTTTAAAGTTAAAGCTCTGGAATCACTTTTTTTAGATCTTGACTAAAACTTTCAAAAATACCAGGCTAAAACGTATGAATTTTGTGCAACTCTCCCCTTGAAAAATTGAGCACGAGCTCGTGCTCGCTAACTTTCTTGGAACCAGTTTTCCCCACCGAAAAAAATGACCTCCGCCTTTCCGCTCCATCATTTTTGGAGCGCGTCACCCGCATTTGTAAACACTTCAAGGCTAACTTGTTGCCCTGACAAGGGCCTCTAGAACTCAAAAATTCCTCTCTCTCTCCCTCGCTCTCTCCCTCTCTCTGGCTAGCCGCTAACAAAACTGTTTTGAGCTACGAAATTTTGCGTGAAAACCACAGCCAGCCTTCCACGTTTTCTTCAAGCTTTCATCCCCAAAAAGCGCAGTGTACTACCAGCCATTTCGGAAACAATCCCACCCCCACTTGGCCATAATCTCACCGGTTTCCGAAAAGCCGAAAATTGTGGAAGCCCACTTCGCGCTAGCAACCTTCAAAAAATGTCGGTCCGGACCGGTCAGGCATTGAGAGTGACCTCGACACAATGATGCTTATGAAAAATTGACATTGACGAGAGAGAGAGAAAGAGAGAGGGAGAGAGAGAGAGAGAGGGAGAGAGAGCGAGAGTTAACCCAGCCGAGAAAACGTCCAAATTTCAGGTAGTCGATGACGATGGGCCTTCAAGAAATCCCGAACCGGCCGTCAGGGTCCGCGTCCGTCCCCGGGCAATACATTACTTGAATCAGGTAAGAGATGTCCCTGCGTGTTTAAATCGTGTAGATACCATACCTATTTTATATTACGTTAATTGTGGCTGAAATCAAAGCTGTTAGCGTATTTTTTCGACGTTCTATCAGATGTTGTGGAAAAATACCCAAAATAACCGCCAAACTATCGAAAATTTGAAGATTTCCGGGCCATCGGGGTAACTTTTCCCCTCATCCCCTTCTCGAACCAATACCACCAATACCCCTACAACAAAAGTTATTCCATAAGTCCTCTAGCTGTTTCGCTGACTGACTAGAGGTGTCGACCCGAGGAAAGGGTCGTGCGCTCGGCGTACGGTTCCTGTTTTTTTCACCATTCCATCCCCCAACCGACCTCTCTCACCACCCACTGCCATCGGGTAGAACAGCAGCCACCCCGACGGGGCAAGTGGGCACGTTTTCGTTTCCCACCCCTCGGTGGTGGTACACACTGTCAGGGTTATTAACATTCCCGGCTCTGCTCGAGAAATAATTGTATGAAAATAATTGTAAAAAGGTGATTGCGGAATCAGGGCAATGGTAAAAAGACACCGAACAGCTCGAAAAGCCCGCTGTCAAGTCCAAATTCGACCAAAATTTCGGATTTTAGACATTTTAAATGTTTTTAGATAGGTTTTTGATGTATTATAATTAAATTTTGCTTAAAAGGAAAACAATTACTATGCGATTCTTCAACGTATCCAAAAGAACCTAATGAAAACCCCTACGTTGAACTCCTTTTTTACGTCAGCCCCATTTACCAGCGGTGTCTGTCGTTTCAAAAGGAAAATCAAGTGTATTAGAAGTTCACAAAGTAGTTTTTAATTTTTTTTAAGGTAGCCTCGAACCTACTAGCCGAACAACTTCCTCGGCTTATGATCCCCAACATTGAGCATCGACTGCCCGCCGACCAGGGCGTCATCAAGCTGTCCCGAATCCGGATGTCCAGGTTCAAGGCCGGTCCCAAAACGTTCACCCATCAACTGGCGATTCTAGAGGGCCGAGGTGCACGACATCTCCACGTCGGCGCCCGATCGAATCACGTGGCTCATCAAGAATATGAATATTGGGTAGATTTATACAACTTTATGGTTTTTCGGTCCTTTGGCATTATCGGGGGAACCAAATTTTTACGTTAAAGATAACTATAAATATAGAAAAGCAGAAGAGATGACCGCTTCTTAATGTTTTTATAGCAAAAACCTCTTTAGATTAATCGGCGACCTCGCCGGCAATGTGAACATCTTGGTGCCGTTTGACTTGACCGGCGAGGCCGAGGTCCTGGCCGAAGGGCTGTCTTTTCAGATCGAGAATAGCGTGCACCGGGTAAGAATTTATCATCAAAATATATCCAAAACGTGCCTAGGAAAACAACGGAAGCGCGCGTGTAACCAGCCTCGCCTGCCACACAACCATCCGTTCCGTCGAGGTCGTCAACCACAATGGCGGGCTTTTCGGGTTGGCCGTCACGGTGTTTAAGGTGGTTTATTAAGTTTTCAAGCTATCTACGTAGTTTTTATATGTTTTAGAAACTATACAACTAAATTCATCTCTTCAAAAACATAACGTCGCTTCTAGGTATTTTAGCGGTGTCTTCAAAAAACGAGTCGAAAAGTAAACACTCGAAGAAAGTGAAGACTTTTTCTTTACTTGGATGGCACTATTTTTATATTTCCCCGATTCGTCTAAAATTTCGAATCTAAGTTCCTTTCTAAATAGATTTCTAACAATTTTAAAGTAGCTAAATCGAATGAAAACAGTAACGACTTTTTTAGCAAGGCATCTCCGACAATGTTCGCACCCTACTACAAGGCATCATTTGCAAGAAAATCCGGAAATACGTGGATGAAGACCTGAATTGGAAGCTGGCCGAGGTAACAAACAATTTCCTGGTCCAAATTAATGAGCCTAGGTCCAAACAAAATCCACACTTGCCGATGCGATATCGGCCAACGCCATTCGCGGGCTCTCCATTCCGACCCCTGCCCTCCCCGAAGAGCTGTCGCTGGAGAAGTTCTTCGGGCCAACGTTTTCCCGGGATTTCGTGATTGACTATACGTAAGGGTTGTAGATTACAGAGTATACTTGAATTTAGGTTGGCCGAAAATCCTGTCTGCGGCGACAACGAGGTCGAGCTGTCTTCGGTTGGAGAGGTAAAATAGTTTTACGCGCTTATACGGCAGAATTAACAAAAAGAAGTTATGAATTAGAAAGGTTCTGGTTCGTTAGCGGGGGGATTTCTTTCTACCGTTTCCTTAGATGCCGAATAATGGATTCTAAACTGTTTACAGGGCATTTTACGCCTTCGAGGATACAAAGAAGTTCATACAAAATTTTTAGAATATTTTTGGAACTTTTTAGTAGGCGGAAACTCCTGAAAACATCATGAAAATAGTTTTTATTACAATCGAGCTAACCAAGTAAGGCTGAATCCGGAATTTGTCCCCCCCCCCCCCCCCCCCGTTAACGAACCAAAACCGTAAAAATCAAAGGCTCAATAGAATTTAGCCAGTAGCAGATCGCGATTTCCGTTCCAATCCTATAGACGCTTCTTAGATTTCAAATAGCGGTCGCGGTGGGACACCATTTCCGCCTCCGCCCCTGAACTGGCCGACGATCCGCAACGACGAATCGATGATGTGGGTGCTGGTGTCGGATTATGTGCCCAACAGCATGCTCTACCATGCCTACAAGTGAGTATCTCTAAACTACAAGCAACATTCAAACCATCCCTATTCCAGACAGCGGCTCATCAAACTTCACATCGACAAACACACACCCGGCGTCTCGACGTTCCTAAAAACCGATTGCGGGTTAGTTCTACCCTAAAAATCAAACCAAATGTAAAACATTCAGCGACTCAATGTGCATCGCCGACGTCATCCCACAACTCTCCGATAAATACCCGAAAGCCAACATCGAGCTTGTATTTGCCGCTACCCGAGCCCCGGCCATGCTTTTCAGCCAGAAAAATCAAGGTAATGAGCTAGAACTAGGGCCTTTAATACTTTTAGGCGTAATTTCGATAAACATTGGTGGGGTGATTATCCTCTACGTGGAGCTGGGCACGCAAAAGCGCCAGGAGGCCGTGTTCGACCTCGAGATTGTAGCTGACACCTTGCTGAGCGTTAAGGTAAGTTAAAACTATTAGGTATCTTGCAAACAATTATATAAATCGTGATTTGTAGTGATAAAATCATCTATAAAAACTAATCATATAAGAATTACACGGCCGTTCAGATCTATGGGAAGGCGCGCATGAGAGGGGCTTCCCCCACTCCCCAAAAATGTTAAGAGCGCGACTCTTCTTTAGCTCATAACTTTCCCCCCTGACCGTATTTTGAAAATCGCCGCTCTAGTTCGATAGAGAAAAAAATTCTGCACATTTTAGTAAAAAAAACTAGAGGAATAGCGGCTGACAGAGTTTTCTATAGCGTTAAGAAACCAGCCATAGAAAATGTTAAGGATTTTCTCCTTTTTTGCTGATAACTTTTCCCCTGGGTCATATTTCGAAAATCGCCGCTCTAGTTCGATAAAGCAAAAAATTCCACACAATTTCGTAAAAAAACTTTTATATCATGAAGTGTTGGAAGCGTTTTCTATAGCTTTTAAAGCTCGTGCACGCTCTGAACGGCCGTGATTATACCTAAATTCACGACTCGCGGTGATTTAGCAAAACAACGTCAGCGGTTCGGTACGGCTAACGCGATTCGAGCTGCTGAATCGCTTTGGGAACTTGGAGGTAAGAAACTCTTGCAGCAGGTTCCGATTGACTAGATTACCAATGCCGAACTGGCTGACATCGCTTTGCTGGGCGGGCAGCTGATCGAGAATATGGTCAACGAGATGCTGAACAGCGGCGTGCCAATCCCGATTCCGAGTGGTGGGTCGCAAATTCAGTGAAAAATTTAATTTGCGCTAAAACGGGATTAAAATGTTATTATAATGGCTGCGGTTTTATCACAGGGCCTACGAAATCATAGAAAAACGTTAGGCCCTCGCTAACGAAACAGCTCCAAAAAACCTCTACTTTCCAGTGCTCCACCTCGACAACATCCGCATCAACGTGCTCTCCCGTAAACTCCTAATCAGAACCGATTTTGGCATCGATGAGCGCCGGCTGAGCAGAATAGCAGAAAAGTAGAAAAACACGATTATCCTTGTAAAAAACACCTTCAGGACCCTGTTCGCCAGCTTTCCGTTCGGCATGGATCGGTCTCTGCGTTTCCACAGGCGGAGGTGGTAGGATTGAAGAAGCCTGATGTTGTACATAGTGTCGCTCGTATTAGGCCTCTCCCGGTGATATTTTAGCTCATGACGTGCAGATCCTCAGCCAGACCTTGTGCCCAAAAAAAAAGATATTTATTAGCGAATCAATGCCTAACAGTAACTACTCGTTGACTTGTCTTATTGTGATATTGACCCGACTGGTGTTTGCGTAGTCCAGCAGCTCTTTGTCTACTTCTTCCGCTGTTTTCCCTTGGCACGTGGCGCCGTCAAATTTTCGCGTGGGCACGATGCAGGGGACGGCATGGTAGACGAGGCGTTGATCTGGGATAATAAAGTTGTGAAAAAACGGTGATACAAAACAAACCGGCATGCATCACGAGAACATCTCCAGAATGGAGCCATATGGGGAGGATGGGGTCGTCGAGAGATGTGCCGCCGGTTAGGTAGACGGCCGATTGGCCAAAGCTGACGGAGACGAGGGCGCGTGACAGGTCTCGCTCGGATCTATAGGTGGTTAACGAATTCAGCGTCTTTTTTTTCGAGATAAGACAACGTGTTTTGAGATTATTCGTGGG
>CATQJA010001088.1:0-103218 GCA_958295435.1 Mesorhabditis spiculigera | reverse complement strand
AAACCCGGGCATTTCTAAAGATTACCACTCCAAAAATAGTGAAAATCGATGCTTTTTCGAATTTTGGAAATCCTCGTGAATTAACGAAGCATTATACCAAATCTTCCCGATCTTCCGAGTAGACTAGGGTATATGGGAAGCCCGGGTCGAATAGACCAGAAATGCCCCAGGCAAGCAGCCTAGCTCCGCAATACTTCTCAAATCTCTGAATTCCACGCGCCCCGCACCAACCACACCCGGGCCCAAACGAAAACGCCAAAAGGGCGCAGGTAGAGGGCTGAGGCTGCGGCCTTAGGTCCCAGCGCCCCGGGGCGCTTCGCGTAATCCCGTGATGAATTAGGCAAAATAAAACAAGTGCTGCGGAGGGGAAGAAGGCCCTTCTAGGGTGGGGGCGTAAGATCAACATTTCACACACTAGGACTCAGTTCTAGCATGAAGCTTGCTGGAGGCTAGAATAACTTGTGAAAGGCAAACAAAAAGTAGCACCTGAAGTGGTGGATCACTTATTGTACTAGAGGATAGGAAGAAAAGAAGGAAAACTTAAGAGATTAAATGGGCCCAGAATAGGTTTTTTCTACGTGGTATCGATCGATTCCAAACTATTTTGTAGTTTTCCTGTAGTTTTTAGCGCGCCAGGATACAAAGCCGAACGTAACGTTAGGTAGGAAAACTACATACCAAATGGCAAATTGCTCTATCATTTGATGGAAATACCAAGATTCCCTAGCATATCTTTGGGTTCGATTGTAAAATTGAATTTGGTAGTTTAATGAAAATTTGATGCCCCGACTACCTGAATAGCCTGTTTTAGGGTGGTGTCACCAAAGTGGTTTACAAGATTAGCTTAGAAAATGCTTGGCATCAGAATGCAGAGATTTCATCGCCCTAAACCTATAAAATATGGTAAGTTTCTGGTTGAAATAAATAGTCCTATGAACGTTCATCTTTATTAAGACTTAATATTAATCGGCAATTGGGTTCGGCTATTTTCAAAAAACGGATTGTTTGGGTCGAATAACTCCAAAAGTATCTATGACGAGCCCCGACTACATACGATTTTCTTAGAATTCGCAAAGCCTGCTTCCAGCAACTCGGCCTCATGCGGGCGAGTGGCCCTAATTTCGGTGGTCCGCGCCTTTGTGCGGAAAATTTTACGAGGCGCTAGGGGAAATGAAGTTCAGAATTTAGGACTTGGGACCTGATACTAATGCCGAGTAAAAATGTGAGCTAAAAAGTAAAACTACAAGCTACAAAAATATTTTAGATGCACCCGAATGGCCGGATGACGTTGCGCCTGAGCTCCAGCCGGCAGCAATCGTGGATACCTCTGGATTCGGGATCCAAGCTAACACCACAGAGACCACGAGCGCTTATTTGGCACAGATAGGTATCGATTTGTCCGTATAGAGTAATAGCTTTTCCCAGTGATCGCCACTCGCGAAATCAGCGAGCCAAAGCGTAATCTGGAAGAGCGGTTGGCGAAGTTGGTCTGTGATGGTGCTCAAGCCGCCCGAAGACGTCACTACAAACTGCAGCAAGCAGCGGTTTTTGCCGAGAAGGCTACCGGGGATGTTAAAGTTAAGGTAAACTGTGTAAAAGCTTGGCTGGCCTGAAAGACGCGAAGCACGATCCAGCAGAAAATTTTAGAACGCGGTTTTACAAAAAAGTGGGTGGTGCGGACACCCCTCAATCAATGAAAACACTGCCTTGACCGGGTTTGGAAATAGTATTCGCATATTTTGAAAGGGGACAGGCCTTCTTGATCATGGGGTCCAAATAGGTTTTGTCACGGACGTGACAGGCCCGCGCGCATTTAATCGGTTGAAATCGTCAGGAAGAGGCCTGCGACGCGGGCGTTGTACGTCGCGGCGTCGACGGGACCCTAGTCAAGAATCTAAAGCCCAAAAAAAATCCACAGCGCTATCTTACGTACTACTTTATGGTAAAACACTAAATTTGAAGGAAAGATTGCTAAAGCATAAGCTTTGTAATTTTAGCCTGTGCTTAACCATTTAAAGGGATGCGGAATTTCCTAAAGTGACGTTTCCAGCTCCATAGCTTCCAAACCCAGAGGGCTAGAATGAGTTTCGCAAAAATGGATCGTGAGTGAGAGCGAGAAAGTGAGAGTTAGTAGTGGCCGTTGGCAGTTTCGAAGCCAGTAGGGGGGGTCTTCCCATTCTTGGGCCCCAGCCAGTCCCCCCAAAAGCGGCCCTTTTTTGGCGGTCGTCCAATCTTTCGCATCCATTCTTCCACCCCTCCCTTTTTGGTCTTCCAAAAAGAGCTTCACCCCTCCCCATCCTCCCCCATCCACCCTGAAATCGATGTCTGGCCAGTTGGCGGTGGTGGTGAAATTGGTGGAATTAAAATTAAGGATAACGAAACCGCCTGGAAAATTGTGAGGAGTTTTGCGGAGATTTAATTAGCTAATCTGCTGAGACCCAGATCACGATTACAAAGCTAGTAAAGCTTAAAAACGGCACATTTTTGTGTTTAGATTCTGAGCCTAAGCCTAACTTTTGTACATAAAGCGACCCATTAGAGATGCGGGCAAGGCATAAACACGGATTGCATAAAAAGCAAAAACTTTCGAACCTAGGCGAAAGCTGGGGTCGATTCGCGTAATTCCTAGTACTTTAAATTCTAACGATCTATTTTAATCGGCTTTCGAAATACGAATAGGATGATTTCTTGTCTAGCCAGACCGGAAATAAAATCACGTCTACTTGTCTACTTTCAAGCTTAAAAACCTTCTAGAATCGATATTTGAGATCCAAAAACCCGGCTCAAAACCTCAAATTCAAAAAAGCTAAAGCTCAACTTTGGAAGCGGAAGCCGCTTTTGTAACGAGACTGCACTGCTTGGTCTTATTCTATCCATATCCATATCCATATCTCCATATATAGAAACCGGGGCATCTTCCCATTTTAATTGGGGTGGGGGGGCGGGGGCGCTGAAAGTCGTGTGTGGTCCAAGTGGGGTCTTCCGAAGTCATGAAAAACATGGCGGTGCACCTCGCAGGGCAAGAGCAATTGGGGGGCACGCATCCCAGATGACAGCCGCCGTAACGAAAGTACGCGCGAAATTGGAATTTCGTCGTAGTGAAATGCGTTTTTCTGGAAAATTCTGACGTGTAGAGTCAGAAGGAGAAGGAAAAGAAGAATTAAAATTGATTTCTTTGGCGCTTAAAGAGAAATGGAAGTGAGGAAAAAATACAAAATTAGCCAAAAATTACCTTTTTTGCCCATAGTTGGGAGAAATCAACAAAAAATTATTTTTGAGGAAATAATTTATAGAAGCTAGATTGTGCTTTTCAGATCGAAAAAATAGTGACAAACGCGCTGTCGACGACCATCTATTTCTACACAGAAATTGATGGCGTGCGGATTACGGCTGATGTAAGCTTCAATCTCACCCCCCTCTCACTCATTCTCTCTCTCTCTCTCTCTCTCTCTACCTTTCTATCGTTCTTATTCAAATTTTATTTCCCTAGATTATCATCGAAGATATGGCCCAGTTAACGCCTCAACATGTCTCAGCTGTACTGCGATATCCGCTTGAAAAGTTGCAAAGTGAGTTTGACAATTAACTATTGCAAAAAAATATAAATTTAGCTGAGCGCCTTCTGGAAGAGACGCAAGAAAACAAATGGTGGCTCATTGGTGGGTTTAAGGAAATTCAATAGAAAGAGTTAGTGCGAGAGTGAGAGAGAGAGAGAGAGAGAGAGATAGAGCGATAGAGTGAGAGGGAAAGAGCGAGAGAAGATAAGTACAGTAAATTCGAGTTCTAGTGGCAATTGCTGGCATTGGAATAGCTATCCTCTTGATCGGCTGGGTACTGCTCGTTTGTTTCTACAACACATGCGGGAGGCCACTTGAGGTTAAAAGGTACGTGATATGCCTTAGCAACAGCTTCTAAGCCGAATTTTAGTACCGAGGAGCTCGCAGGAACCGCCACGCAACAAATTCCGGACATTAGGATTCCCAGCTATCGCGAGGACCCGAATTCAAATCCGAACTATGAACCGGAAGAGCCGGTTTTTAACGACATTATCATGTCACCGACGAAGGAGGAAAAGAGGAGATCGGGAAGAAGGTAATTGTTCTACTAACTAGCTTTTAAAAACGCATTAAATAGGTTGGAATACATGAAAAAATCGAAAATTCATACCGCGGTAGTTCGTTTGACTTGATGATTCCTGTTTCGCTGGTGCCGTTCATGGTGAAGCCAGATGTCCATAGGGGGGCATTAGAATGCGCTCTGGAAAATGGAAATATATTTATATAAATAGACATATAATACATTATGATCATAATTCTATTACCATTATAATATACTATTATTTACTATGTTACTATTATGTTATTTTCTATACCTAAAAATTGGCCGTTTCCAGTTCACGTGCCCGGACTCCGCCCAAGAGCTTGGTGCTGGAGGTTAAGGACGAGTCGGTGGTGGCGGAACCTGAAAATAAAAATTGCGGTGAGTATTTTTAAATGCAATTTTAAAACAAAATATATGAAGAATTGTGAGCTTAACCTAGTAAAATAAAAATAAAAATGATAGAGATTTTGCAAATGTTGTTTTTGGCTCGAAATAGGGCGTCGGGCCAAGGAAATTAGCATATAGCAATTCCGCCTTTAAATAATAATAATCATCGATTTTATTAGACCGACCATACAAAATGGATGAATTAATTCAAATTGACTCCTAAATTTCCTGTCAGTCATATTATAAAACGATAAAAACCGATTTTAATAATTTTTTGATAATTTTAATAGGTTTAAAAATTGGCGTGACTTGATACAAGGACGATTAGTAATTTTAGCACGCTTAAAAATAGCATATACAAGATATAAGATTAGCATCAGCTAATAAATATGGACTAAGGCACCTAAAATGTAGCCGAAACACTGTCAGACACCCGGAAAAATTTGAACGCCGCCTTGAAATTGACACCCTCGTTTTTTTGCGAAATTTCGTAAGCCAAATAAAGGCAAAGAATGCTCGTCGGAAGTCGTGTGGCATATATTTCGATTGTTTGTGAGAGGAGAGGCCAAAGTCGCGGATTGGGACGGACGGAGGGCTGTGTCCAGTTGAAGAGGGGAGCAGGAGCACCCCCCTCTGGAAATTGGGGGCATCTCTGGGGACCGGTAGATTTCCAATCTTCCCCCATTCCTCAAAAAACATAGTGGGGAAACAAACGCCTTTTCTCCTGGCCTATTTAAGGATTAAAAACACGACTAGCCTGGCGTTGAAAAAAATGGGATTTACTGTTTTGTCGAAGCCAAAAAGCCAAAGTGGGACCGACCATACCCGGCTCGCGATTTCCTTTAGAACTGTTATGGTAATCACAAAACGTAATCGATTACGCCATCGCAGGGCAAAGTGATGCGTAGCGTGTCACAGCGCAGCAAATTCAGAGCAAATCTTCAAGCACCGAATTCGCTGTTATGATTTGTTCGTTTAAAAGAATCGTTCGAGCTCCATTTGCAGAAAAGATAACGTATTTTACGCTTTTTGACGCTTTCATTCTCCGCGTTTCGGGCCAAAAACAGAGCCTCGGCAGCGCTTGTGGCTACCATTAATGTACCGAAATGTGCGTAAATGCATGCATTAAGGCTACTGTTCGTATTGAACATAACGCGATATTGCATGTTTGATCACTAGTAAACCTTTAAAACCGAATCATACTTCAAATTCATGTAATTCCTGGTTAAGATTAATTTAAAAAGGCTCTATTTATTAAAACCAACCCTTAATAAGTCAAAAGCATAAAATTCTAACTAACTTAAGTATCTACATAAAGGAGGTTTTCATTTTATCACCCAATTAGATTAGTTGAAGACGGAAGTAATCGAAACGATCCTAAAAGTAATCCCTAAATAAATTCCGAACCTCCAAAAACAGCCCAAAAACCAAGCATCAATGCCCTATTCTTGCTCCGTTTCGGCTCAAATCGACTAATATGGGCAACCATGCGAGAATTGTAGAGCCTGAAAATTCGGGCCTTCCAAAATCCTAAGGAAAAGCGTCTCGCTATGGGGTTCGAAATGTCAGCTTTCCCAGGGGCCATTTTTCGCCTCACCACCCCAAGGGGCGGAGGTGACGTACCAAAAAACCGGGATAGAAGCATAGTCACCAGAAGGACATACCTCTAATATTGTTATGGAAAACAGTTTGCCACCAAAAATAAGAGATAAAAACGTGGGAATTTGGTGAATTTCGTACAGACGAATAATCATTGGCTGTTATATATTTGTAATATATTTGTTTCGAATATTTTGGAATTTGTGAAACAATTACTGAGCAAATAACCTACAAAAACATTCATTAGATTGGTGTAATTTTGCCCATTTATGAATTTTGCTATCCTCTATGGATTTTGCCGAGCCGCGACACGCGATGCGTCAGGCCTACATTTATTTTCATTGCGTAATCGAAAGCGGCGTGCGCGTTACGTGTCGCACCCATGCCAAATTTATGAAAATATGTGGTCGTAAAATTTGAGCCTTGTATGCTCCCTTCAAAAATTCAAGCTGAAATGGCTTCACTGTTTTAATGGCCGACTTACCGCGGGCCTCGACACGCAACGCGCGCAACTTGTAGCCGCGTGCCTGGCCTGCAAGCCATTACGCTACAAAAGGGTGCTAACCCGCGTGGCGTAGTGGACGCGGAGCAATCAATTTCAGTGATAAAAACGGTTGAGATTGCCTTGTAATACCTTTAACAAATTCAGAAATGTTATTCTTAAGATAACAAAATGCACTTAGTCTATTACCGAAAGAATTCCAGCCCGGAATGGATGGCGTCCTCACTTCCTACCACCTTTAATATTTGAATTTTGCTAAAATAGAAACTAAGGACTAAAACTATCAAAAATCTCCGATTTTCGAGGCCACAGTAGTCAAGAAAGTACAAAATTCAAAAAGTAAAGTACGCCTCGATGGAATCCCCCAAAAAAGGCGTCAAGCCCGCGTACGGCGTAGATGCCTCGTCTTCTGAGGGCCCCCAATAAATTGTGTGTGGCTGCGGGAAATATGGTTGTATAAGATGGGGAAGGCAAAAAAAGAAGCGGTGTCTGGCACCCATCTATCTTACTTGCTCTCTCTCTCTCCTTTTCTCTCTCTCTCTCTCTCTCTCTCTGCCTTCTACGGCCCGTTAAGCCCCTATGGATGGAGTAGAGACCAATCGGGGGGCATCGAGAGTCGGTTAGATTCCGGGCCACACACACGGCTCATAAACACCCTCGTCTTTTGCATACGAGTCGAGGAATTAGGGGCGCAGAATTGGGAGTATAAATTATAATGTACTACTCATTATGTCCTGGCTACGACTAGGAACGAAATATGGGAAAAAGGCAGAAGGAATTTGCAAAGTTGTGGAAATTTTGGAGCAAGAATTCGTAGACCACAAAATTCATCGTCTTGACATACTCTTTAAAGGTAGAGAGAGAGAGAGAGAGAGAGAGAGAGAGAGAGAAAGAGAGTGAAAGCGAAAGAGAGTGAGTGAGTTAGGGAGACAGAGAGAGGGCGAAAGAGCCTGAGAGAGAACTAGTCAGAAACTTCAGTAATGTTCCATTTTCTGCGAAACTACGCCAAAAACATGCTAAAATGCGGAAGTTTGAGTACGCTTCTGAGGGTATCATGTTGAAAAGTGTGACTGCTCCATTCAAAAACTCCGCATTAATAATAGCCGTCTCTGTCTCTCTCTCCCTCTCTCTCGCTCCTACTCTGGCATTCTGTCTCACCTTCGCTTTCTCCTTCTGTCGCTCTTTCCCCCTCCGGCTTCGACTAGCACCAAATTTCCGTGCTAATAAACAGCACATACCCCAATTAGGAAGCGCTGACTAAAAGCGGGGCCGGAAGCCGGGTCATATTTGGACTAATAGAAATGGGAGTAGCTTGTTATGGACGTATGGGGCGAGCAGCTATGGGCAGCCAGCATGGAACTGGCAGGCGGCCAGGGTTGGTGAATGAGCGGGGAATGAATCTGGGCGCCAGAAAAGGAGCTTCAATACCAATAATATGCCCTGTTTCGTGTCAATTCACAATCGTTTGGGCAATCAGTCAGTTCCCACGGTACCTGTAAAGATACCTTAACCGGAAGATCAACGGCCGCTACGAAATCCGCATCGATGCTTCTGGGCCCGCGACACGCAACGCGCCCCCGCCCCTGGGCAACCATTAACTTCGGCCAAGTGCCGTTCGCGTTGTGTCTCACGATAGAGGAAAATACCGTACGAAATCCATAGCCAAGTCAAGGGAAAATCGTAGCAATACCTCGCCCGCCCGGAACGGAGAAGGCATGGTGATGAAATTTATCACGACCGGAACGCAGCGCCAGGCGTTTTCTATTGCGTAATGGTCTACTATTTACGACGACCTACCGCTGTCCGCGTCGCGTGTTGCGGTCAGCGGCGAAAATGAGACGGAATTCAAAAAAAAAACTGACACAGAACCCATGGCAATAGATTTTACCACTTCCGCGACACGCAACGCGCACTTTTCCGCGGTGAAGGGGTCGTAATCGGTTACGAAATTGAAGCGCGTTGCGTGCGATGGTCGCGGGTAGATTCATATCCAATCCAAAATCGATGAAGCCCATAGCCATATGCCCTGCCGGCACCTTTAAAAGAGTTTCGTCCGTTGAAAAGGAAAAGAGACAATAATAAAGTACGAAATTTCTTTGTTGACGTGCATGTTGTGTTGCGCGAAAACAATAGGAGAAGCATATACGATAAAAATCAACAAATGTCAACCTTGCCAGCGCTTTGAAAGTCCAGAACCAAAAAGGGCGAAAATCAAGTACGAAAGATTTTCCAAATTCGGCTAGCCTCCTTTTTGAGCCTCAAAACTAGCTAAAGACGTCTTCTTCCTCCTGCTCCTCCTCAGCAGCTCATCCTTTCTCCACCGGAGATCATAAAATTTTACGACCATTTTTCGCGTGCCAAAAGGCACAGGGGTGGGCCCAAGAACAAGGCGAAAATGTGTACTTTGGAATGCAGAGATCTACGTCAACAAAAGCTGGGCCATAATTTATGGTCAATCTGTTTTCAGATGGGACTCATGATGGAGATGAAGGAAATGTGGTTGGGGATGAGGAGCCGGATGTGGTCGTTGATGCAGAACCGAGCCCTGGACTGCTACCGTCGCCGGAGCCACAGGACGAGGGAGAAAGGTTGGGTATTTTCATAACAGAGCTGATGCTAAAGAAGCTGAGACACAGTGAAATAGAGAGAAAGGGAGAGCGTGACAGAGAAAGAGAGAGAGCGAGAGCGTTAGAGAGAGGGCGCACGAAAGATAGAGAGACATAGAGAAGGAGAGAGCAAGAGAGTGAAATAAAGAGCGAGAGAACGAGAGAGAGGGAGAGAAAGGGAGAGAGAGAGAGAGAGAGAGAGAGAGAGAGAGAGAGAGAGAGAGAGATTGAGCGCGTGTGTTCAAAAAATTCAAGCTCCGGCCATGCCTGGGAATATTGCAACTTGAGGCCCCTTGGCTAGCGGCGCGTTCTGGCTACCCCTACAGAAAGCAAAAACACTTAAGAAAACGGCTGCTAGTGTAGTTTCTGTTTTTTGGCGTTAGCCAGCGGGTGGGGCCCCCAAAAGCAATTCCATCATTTTGCTGAGCCGCCCATTTTTCTCGCGCATTTTTGAAAGAAAAAAAACCAGTCAAACTTTAGCCGCTAGAAAAGTTGAAAATAATATAGAAAAGGTAAAGCAATTACTTTTTGAAGCCTGTAAAATTAAATCAAGAATTTTCTATTGAAAGGCATGCTGCAATTTTGTTACGGCTAGATGGTTCGAAAATAAAAATTATAGAAAGATGGAAAAAAAGGCAAAATAAGCTTAAAAATTTTAAATTCTACCCGTCATTGAGGGAAAAGCGGAAAAGGAAGAAGCGTGCCTCGCCAGCCGGAGGGCATATAATGATTTCGATTCCTCAACCGCTGTGCCCGTCAAAAGCAACGCTAAAGGCCATCAGGGGCTTAGGGGTTGTCCGCCACCCCACACAGATACGCCATAGAAATGCTCCGTCTTGTGAGGGCAAGAAATATAGCTTTTCATGGGCAAGAGCCAAAATAAAAAATATTGCTTTAGTCCGGGATTATCGTAAAGGTTGTGGGGATCATTTAGCGTTAACTTTTTTCGTCACTTAGTCGGTTCGTTTATTCTTCGCATTTAGGGTACAGGGAGATGTATTTAGTGAAAAAGACGTTTTCGCACGGGACCAAGCTGATATTGCGCAGCACTTTGCGCTGATTGCGAATCTATTTTTTCAATCTGCGACACGACCATATTCAAATAACCATGAAGCTTTTCAGCGCAAAAAAGGCCAACCGGGTCGCATTCCGCGAAATATTTACAATCGTCCGGTACAAAAACTTTTTTAATTTTTAAATCTGCTTGTTGGCGGATTTGCAAAAACCCGATTTGTAATCGGCGAAAATTCTGCACAAAATAAACTTGATCCGATTTGGAAACTCCATTATCACTCAAAAACCTCTCCTCGTTAGTTTTTCTGCCGGGTCAGCTATCTAATATTTCATCAACAAAATTTAAGGGTTATTTTTTAGGTTAAAACGCATTTTTAGCGAATCAACGGAGCATCCACGACGGCCCAAAGCTGCCGGCAGAACACGCAGGTTGCGAGATATGCAGGGTAGTGTTTTAATAGCTTTTTGTCAAATGGTCGAATCCTTTAATATTTGCAGCGAACTAAAACCAAAAAACCATTCGCGAAAAGTCAATCCGGAGATCCTCCACCTCCCATTGCTCTTGGCAAGCTGCCAAATCAATTTCCTCTTATTTTTTGGTTGCTATGCTTTTCCCGAAATCGCGTGGTTTGGCCGATTTCCAGGCAAAAATTTGACTAGACAGACAGCTTTTTCCCGAATAGTGCGGGCAGTCATACGTTGTCATCTGGATGGATCGACAAAAAGCTTATTTTTATTTCCAGGCAACATAATTCGCCGCGGGGAGCCGGCTGACAACGTCGTCTGGGACCATTATACGGCAGCGCAACGTGTGCATGAGCTGTTTGGCATTGGGGCGAGGATGGTGAGAAAATTATGGAGCTCAAAAATTATAAAACGATCAATAAAATAAATAATAAGTATATTTTGATTTCAATTAGCCTATGTAATGCACATGCTTTTGCACCAATTTTAAAAGGCTGTTTGCCAGAGAGCCGAACTAGGCTTGTCACAGTTTTTTTTCGACTCCGTTTTTTAATGCCATCTGATAGAGCAAGTTCGAATTAGTAGGGCTGCATAGATTTAAAAGTTTAAAAAGTTCATTTTTGGTGTTTAAATGGCCGTGAAAGTTGACTACCTCCAAAAACTATCTCGAAAATTACTTGACCAAATTTGCTGATAATTTCCGACAATACCTAATTTGGCGCGGTGATCATTTTTCTAATACATTTCAAAGCATGAAAATGGCCGGAACATCGGAATCTTGCGTACTCAAATGAGTTTTTCAAGAATTACTATTTAATAGGAAGTCGTCGCCACTCTAGAAACACACTGAAAAGATGCGCAATTAAATTCTACATCGAATGATGTGTTTTTGAACTTGGCGACAGATTCCTGTTAAATCGAAAAACGACTTTCAAATGCACCAAAAGGAAAATTTGTGTATTTCTGAACAGAAAGACAATGTTTCGTATCTAAAGACCAAAACAAAGCGATTGCAAAAAGAGCAAAAAGAAATTCGATTTCTAAAAGGGGGCTGGGATTGAACTCGGGTCGTTCGCCTGGGGAGGTGGCGGCGCCCACTAGTGGCTGTCCCCAGTGCCCCCAGACGGGCCATCGCGGGTTCGATTCTCCGCCGAGCCCAATTTCGCGTAGAAACGATATTTATTTTTGCTCTTTTTTGTATCAGGTTCGACTTCGCCTCAATATCCGATTGCATGCCTCCGGTTGCGAAAAACAAAGCTATCTATGTTTTTGAGCTGTTTTTGCTAATTTTAGAAATGTCATTTTTTCGATTCAATAGGAAGCTGTCGCCAAGTTAAAAAACACATCTTTCGATGTAAAATTTAATTGCGCATCTTTTCAGTGTGTTTCTAGAGTGGCGACGACTTCCTATTAAATAGTAATTCTTGAAAAACTCATTTGAGTACGCGAGATTCCAATGTTCCGGCTATTTTCATGCTTTGAAATGTATTAGAAAAATGATCACCGCCTTAAATTAGGTATTGTCACAAATTTGCAGCAAATTTGGTAGGGTAGTTTTCAAGATAGTTTTTGGTGGCAGTCAACTTTAACGGCCATTTAAACATCAAAAATGAACTTTTTAAACATTCAAAACCATGCAGCCCCACTAATTCGACCATGCCCTTTCACATGACATCGAAAAAACGGGGTCTAAAAAACTGTGACAAGCCATCTTGGGGACTGTTCGGGTGACTCGCGGATGGCCTTTTAATCAATCTTCTTTTTAACGTTTTCGATTCAACATTTTTTCGGAAAGTTTTTAGCAATTTATAAGTTTTGTAGGCTTTTAAACGCTACTGTGGACGAAATAAATTACGAAGATTATCTTAGTATCCCTAGTTTAATTTAGTTTATCCAATTTTTGAACTTGTCTCAGCGTTTATAGCGGTGAAACGGTACTCGGTACATAAAAGGCGCTCCAAAGGGCAGTCATGGATTTTTTGGCTATCGAATCCCTTTCACTCTTGACTAGGCACTACGCAACGTGGCACGCAACGCAAAACTTGACGCATCTATCGATTCACCGCTCTACGAGGTCAAATCAGTTACGCAATGGAATCACAGACGCTGCGTTGCGTTGCGTGCTGCGCTTCCTGCCGTGGCGAAATCTTGAAACTGAAAGGTTTCGCTCGGACTTGCCGGCCCCTTCGAAAGTTCTACTAGTTTTTGGAACAATTTGAACAGACCTTCTGCTACGAAACGGTGCTCTTGACAAAACAAACAACACAGTGAAGCCCCTGCAAACTTATTACTGGCCCCAAAAATCCTATGTACTTCTGTTAGACCAAATCCCATCATTCTGACCCCCAAAAATCTTCTAGCCCCTCGTCATGGTATTATTGAACTTATTTGCCCAAATAAATACCCCCCCCCCCGCTGCAATCTTCACAGATCAACCTACTAGACCATGAGAAGTCCTAGATATTTTTGTTAATGGCCAGGGATGGTGGGGTGATCAGCTCTTTTGGACATGGGTAATCTGGAATAAACTACGCAGCGGGATAATCCGACGACCTTTCGAAGATCTACCCCAATAAATAGCCTTCGGTGTTTGGGCCACGTTTTAGTTTTCGGGAGGATACGGTACCTAGAGTTTAGACGTTATTTACTTGGTGCTTTTACTGAAACTTCATCCGTGCTTTTCGTCACTAACCTACCTAATCCGTCCGTCCCCTCTCGCTTGTTTGTGCCCTAAATAGATACCCGTCATTAACCCCAAAAAAACGAAGCCACTTCCGCTTCTTTGGTCATTAGGAATAACCGCCCAGTGAGGGTGGAAAACAAAACCACGCCCGTGAAGAGAACTTTGGTGCCTTTGTGGAGTTTGTGGCGTTTGCCTGCTGCAAATTTGCAAAGTAGCAGGGGCGCATCAATGGATAAAATTAAGAGAACGATGTAATCCACCTTAAGCTAGGCGCCGAAGGGTGATGTTTTCCAGAGGGGGACGGCTGTCAAACCTTAAAAGGTTCGTGAAATTTTGATATCATGCCGCGCCGGAAGGTTCCCTGGCTTTTCTCCGCAATGGCTATACTGTGGACCCTGCTGGGCCCGCGGCACGCTACGCACGTGGTTGCGTCTTGAGTGCCGCGGGTCACAGCCAGCAAACGGAAATCTCGAACTCTTCACTTTCTTTCCACCTTTTTTGGCTACGGCTCAAACAGATCGTACAGAAGCCTCGAAACGCGTCGTTGAATACATTACTTAATGGATTCGGAGTTGTGAGATTGTTGCATGTCGCGTGCTGGACCTGGTAAACTCGTGGACCATGACTTGCCAATACCTTTAAAGGTACACTAAAATCTCGTTCAAAAATTTTCGCAGGGGCCAGGAATTTGGGGTCTCTCCCGCGCGCGGCCCCAACCCTTCATAGCCCCTCTCCCCTCTCCCCTCTCCGATCTGTCCCATGGCCTAGTGGTCCAAAGCGCCTGCCCCAGGCCAGTGGCGCGGGTTCGGTTTTGCTCCGCGGCGAGCGCCTACCGTAACCCTGTTTGCTATCCCTCGGACGGTTACCGGCCGGTAACCAAACCAACGAGACTTTGGTGTACCTTTAAAAATCGAAGTTCTCGCTTCCCAACCATGCAATTTCTGACCACGGATTCTGGGTCCTGCATTTCGATTACCCTATTACCATAGTGGGAAAACTATGGATTCTTGGCTTCCACGTTCTTTGAAAGTTTCAACAATCAGAAACAATCCAAAATTGCAAAAAATCTGGTATAAATTATGGCTATCCTAAAAGCACACACACATAGGTTCTTAGCGGGAAGCGGGTTTACCTACTTTCCCAGGTCCAGACTTCCTGTTTCCCAGCCCCTTTAATCCTAGCAAAAACCCTTAAGCCCTTTCCTAAAGCCATTTGCTCGCTAATTACTACCTGGAAAGTCTAGGCGCCCTGAAAAAAAAACAGCTAGCCTCAGCCCCGTTTTTCTTCATTAGCCGATCAGGGTGTGTGTAATTTGTGTGTTCCGGGAAATCCCCCTGGCTCCCCTCGTCAGACCATAGTTTTTGGCTTTCATCTACTCTCCAGAATACTCATCACATCATCATCCACTTTTTCATTCCTCCCAACCTCCCCGAAAAGCCCGCCCGGCAGCACAGAAATAATTAACTTTTTTTGAGCAGCGCACATCCCCCCCTTTTAGCCGCCTCCCCCAACTCATGGAATATGACAATTTTCGTAATTATTTTTCGTTTTCAAGGGCGAAACTGATGGCCTATTTTCAAGGGGTGATTCTGAAAATCCAATTTCTGCCCCCTAGCCACCTAAAAGGTCAACCCATTCGGGTCGTCGTTTGCGTTTTTGCAATTTTCCCGACGGACCAACTAACTGTCTGGCCTTTCCGAGAAGCACTTCAGAGTCCGTGGTTTAGCTAGACAGCGGTTTTCAGAGGTCTGAGGGGTACGGTAGTGTGGTTGCTACGTTGCCGCGGTGTGGGTTCGGCTCCTGACGGGCTCCGTTTTTGTTATCCGTGGGCAAGATCTGCTTGCGTAACTGTGATTTGTGCATTTGCGCCTGGAGCTGCTTGATTTTCGAAAAAATATGCTCGCGCTTGCCGCCTGTAGCCTGTAGTTTTTCAAGGACATTTTTTTCTGTGTTTCTTTCTCTCTCTCTCTCTCTCTCTCTCTCTCTCTCTCTTACTAGAATTTGAAGAGCTCGTTGGTTTAAGTCTAGCGTTCTGCTAGCGCCTTCCCGACCAGCTCAAGCAAAGGCCAGATTTCCGGGTCGCGAATCCGTAATGTGACTCGCCTGAAATCTGATCGCCCCCCCTGACCTTAACTATAAATTTCAATCGCAATGGCCCGAGACCCAGCTAGCTCCGAGCAAAAAGTCATTTCCCAAAATAACCTAGCCCATCTATTTTTTTGTGACATCAACCCGGACCCGGAAAACGTAAAAACATTGCGGGTTCCGTGTTGCTAGTTGCTCGGGTCTGGGCCTCTCATTCATCTGGATGGGCAGACCCGGGCCGTTAGTTCTTTATTCATACTAGTGACTCGTGGCTATGGTTCTAGGACCAGCCGGACTAGCTTAGGAGAAAAGAAGAGAGAGAGGGGAGAGAGAGAGAGCCAGAGAGAGAGACTGAATTGGTCAGCTGTGCTATTCATCCCCTTAATTTCCTTAAGTCTGAATTGGGGATGTCTCGAGGCCGTTTTGCAATTTGCACGTGCTCTTAATAAAGGGATTTAGACGTGTGCTGAGTTTTTGTATCTAATCCTGTTGACTTAGAAAGTTATTTTCCGGAATTTGCATACCATTTGGCTCCCACTTACACCTACAATTATTAAAATCCGGTCATCCGGAATTAATAGCCCGCTTAAATCAAAATTAAGTTAATTAAAAATTTAATTTAATCAATAATTTTCGGATTGTTTAAGCAAGAGTACCGTTTCGTAACTATCATATAATTGAACGTAAAAAACGAGGATAATAAAAAGGAATAGGGACGTCGAATTGCGTAAAAAACCAGAAATATAAATTTTATTGGCAAGACAGCATAATAAAAAAATGAGCATTAGTTGTTAAATATAAGAAAACCAGAAATTTAAAAAACCTGCGGTTATGCGAATTTTCAGTCGACCGCCCACCCGCGTCCAAATCCACCGACCGGTGACGGGATCCTGGAGTTAAGGGTCGGATCCCTGCCGGCTGAAAGTCCATCCTCTTTCCATCAGTATTTGTAAAAAATTGTATGCAATTTTTATGGCTTTTTTTATTATCTTTTTATGTTTTCTATTACTTGTTTTGCAAAAAAACACATCACCAACAGTCACTGTGATATAGACGAATTTTAGCGAGAAAAATCTCGACATTTACTTACGGTAAAGTTGTGTATTATAACGCAAATTAAGAATTAAAAGTATATCCGAATTAAGAATTAGAAAATTAAATATTCAAGTTTCTATTTGTTTCTTTATTTTTATCGATTAATTTTAAGTAACACAGCTTGATGTGATAGGGTGTACATAGTAATCTCGTTTATTTTTCCATGATTTGCATATTTTTATGTATCTTTCCTTACGTTTTATATTATGTTTTTCAAATTCCCGCACCAGCTATATGTCTGATTTGATGTGTTTTTAATTAGCATCAAAAAATTAATCCCGGATTAGTCGCGAGACAGCACAAAACCAACCGAAAAATACACACGTATTTTCCAGATCGGTGGAAACCCCTCGGATTTGGATTTGGGGCAATTAATCTGATTCTAGGGTTTTTGTGAGGAGGTAAAAAGAACAGAAACAGCTGTCAGCCGCCCGCCTACGGTTTTGGTCTTTGACGGCGGGGATTTGGAGAATGATTCTGAACGTGTCCTGGATTTTTGAGCGGTACAGAAATAGCGCTGAACGTGAGTTTTTTTTTTACTGGAGCTACCGGAATTTAACGTCTTACCGTAATGCATACTGCGACTTAATGATTAATAGGAGCCTCCAGCCCTTTTCGGGGGACTGGTGGATGGAATTTATTTTGCCCTTAAACAAATTCCACTTTTGCTTGTATACATCCGCTTTTGCAGCTTGTTGTCTTGTTCTCATTTCTCATTGCTTTTCCACGTTTTTCCTTTGTCTTTCCTGACCCGTGAGATCCGCGACAAACTATATTTTGCGGTGGGCCGATAAATACCCTGCAATGAATGGGGCCGAAGGAATAGTGTGTATGCGTATGTGTGGCCGGGAGAATTTAAAAGCAGTCGTGATGAGCGTTCACAATTTTCCAGCGGCGGTCCATCCAAAGATTGTCAGCTCAGTGGCAGCTGCTGCGTTTTTCCGTTTCTTATGGATGGTTATTAGTGCCATTAATGTGCGAAATCACCAGAGACCAAGAATTCGTTAGGGCACATCTTGGGGCCAACAGCTGACTATAGTCTGGTCGCGTCTTACGGGCGATCGGAAGCGCTAGGCTTGATACCTTACGCCAGCTATTTGTCGAAAGCCTCAACTGAGTCAAAAAGCTTTCATCTAACAGCTATTGCGTTTTTTCGTGTGTTTTGTTGTGGCGCCTACCTGTCGACACCTAGGAAGCGTTAGAGGTGTGATCCCCAACTTGATTCTGACTGGCTAAAGGCAAAGGAAGGCGACACATTTATTAGCTGCGGTTTACTTATGCATTTGACCGCGCGCGACAGGCCGCGCCACCCGCCGAGCCACCCGCGACGCTCCCGCCCCGCGACACGCTCGCTTCTGAACCGGGAAACGCCACGCGCGTTGCCTTTCCATGAGGTAATGGCTTACTCTAGACGTAGTACGGTCTAGTAATTATACGAAGCGACCGGCCCGTGGAGCGGCCTTACGTGTAACGGGCGCCAGCGTTGCATGTTGTGTTCGGGTGCGTTGGGTGTCAGCGTGAAAGTTGCGGGTGTCAGCTTTGCATGTTGCGATCGGGAGAGCTGCGTGGCTCAGGTGAGAGGCGTTGCGTGCTGCGGTCGTGAGCGTTGCGTGTCGCGGGAACAATGTGCTTACAATAAGCATGTCACTGATTCGATCACGGCCGAGAGTTGCCTTTCGCAGGGCCGTGCGTTGGGTATTGCGGCCAGGTGCGCCGCGCTGTCGCACGCACAATCCAATGCAGTCTAGCTCCTAAAGAACCCATAGCCTAAACATCACACTTTTGCCTTGCCGGTCCCTTTAAAGAAACCTTGACAGAATGTTGATCCTGACCAAATTCTAGCGATCAAGATAGTTTGTCCATGAACATTTTTAGCCGCATTGTCTCACTTTTATCCCAGTTCCGCTCCAGCATTTTTCTATCTGGTTACATTTCGACCCGCTTCTGACCTATACACTTTCTCGTTTCACACGTTCGCGTGTATGGGGGTGGAAGAAACCAAGGGTTTCACCGGTTGGCAGTCGTCTGATCGAAAAACACCCGATCGAAAAATCGCCTGATCGAAAATCGCCTGATCGAAAAAATCGCCTGATCGAAAATCGCCTGATCGAAAATCGTCTGATCGAGAAAGTCGCCTGATCGAAAAGTCGCCTGATCGAAAATCGTCTGATCGAAAATCGCCTGATCGAAAAAATCGCCTGATCGAAAATCGTCTGATCGAAAATCGCCTGATGAAAAATCGCCTGATCGAAAATTATCGGGGCTGAAGGACCAAGCCAGGTGAAACAAAATTTTCTTGCCCCAGCACCTGGAAGTAATTTGTCATACCATGCTTCGTGGTTGGGCTTAGACTTAGGCTTAGGCTTAGGCACCAACAACGCACTCAACCAACACTTTGGCTGCGGCACCTGTCCCTTTTAAATTCTTAATTCATTTTAAAAAATTCTTAAATTCCTCAACTACCTTCCGAAGTTCGAGCTCAAACCCGGGTCAAACTGAGATAGCTCCGAGAATACGCGCATGCCCCGAAGAAACGCGACCGGACGACGCTCGACGAGCAGCAGAAAATATGCTACAACTTTGATAAGGATTTGCTTTGCTTTGCGATTTTCGATCAGGCGACTTTTCGATCAGACGTTTTTCGATCAGACGACTTTTCGATCAGACGATTTTCGATCAGGCGATTTTCGATCAGGCGATTTTTCGATCAGGCGACTTTTCGATCAGACGATTTTCGATCAGGAGATTTTCGATCAGACGACTTTTCGATCAGACGATTTTCGATCAGGCGATTTTCGATCAGGCGATTTTTCGATCAGGTGACTGGGAATCGGGGGGGTGAAACGATAAAACGCCATAAAACGGCCTGGAAAATGTCCCGATGACAAACTCGACCTTTCAATGTACTCGCACACTACTTCAAGAATTCTCTAGTCACCTAGCAGCCCCTACCCGAAAATGAAGTGACGGCCCGGAACCCGAAAATAGTATGAATTCATTTCGCGGACACGGAGCTCCGGGTTGACGCGTTTTTGCGGGGGTGCTTGCGCCGTTTTTGCTGCGTAGAGTAATTTGATCGTTCCGGGTTTCCGTCTTTCCCAGGGCGTGTAAATTAAGTTTTATGGCATTTTTCGTCTAATTTACGGCTGGTATTTATAGGGTCAGATTGCGGGTTAGGTGGCATTTCGGGAGTTTATAGAGGTGTGGGCCGACTTGAGTTATATTTTTGTTACGTATTTTAGCGCCTTGCACTTTGTTATATTTTTGTTCACTTCAAGTTTCAAGCTTGTTGATCGCTTTTTAAAGGGGGTTTGGTAGCGTGCGAATCTCGCCCTTCTAACTGCTTAATTTTGACAGTTGCGCGTCGCTCCAAAACACCTGAACAAATGCACATATTTTGCGACAATGTCGTTTTTATACTATCCGGAATGCACCTGTTAATGTAAATTGGGTAACGAGTAGCTGTCTCGACCCTGTAGTCGCAGGGATGAGTTGATTTTCGGACTTGCTGGTTCCTTTAAAGGAATAATAACCCGGTTTTACATAGAAAAAGCTTTTTTTCTCTGTCTTCAAGTTTAGTAGAAAATTTTTTGTATAAAATGATTTGAGCATTCTAACCATATAATAATTCTCTCCCATGTTTTTGTAAAATTCACTAGTTAAATCTAATCTAATATAATTATATTATTTTAAAGTTAAAGGGTTATTTTGTGTTTTTCATTTGGCTTTTTAAGTATAATACCTCTTGTGGTTTAAATGCCGTTCCAACAGATTATTTTGGCCTACCCAGCCAAATGCGGAGGCGAGAATCGTGCTCAATGCACCGAAAGTCCCTTCATTTAAAATTCATCAATTCATATCTGATTTTTATTTTTCTAAGGAAATTGGACAGGAAATTGGGTTTGCGTCAAGACGCCCCCAAATCACGTCAAATCCCCCCTGTCCAAAATAGCCCTTTCGCGTAGTATTCTAATCTACAGCTGGCCGCCAGAATATCAGAGTATTATTACCAGGCTTTTTTCGGAGGAGTATGTCATACCAAATCCAATCCCCGGCTTCTCCTTTCCCATAACAAAAAAAAACCTAAAATGAAGTTTTCTAAAAACGTGGATCTCGAGGGTAAATTAGAATCAAAACAGGGCCTTGTGTGGTCTACTGCCTTGATGTCCGCAGACTTGAGCCTATTCCCCATAAATTTTTTCACCGGCTTTTTCTGGGTAGTCTGATGGGGGCTGATGACGGGCTAGAAATAGCAGGGGGAGGCGCCAAAAAGATTCTTATTTGTGACGGGAGGTAATAGGATTGGGTGATTCTGTGCTTTGGGCTTGAAATGGAATTTTTACCTACGATTTCTTCCCCTTTTGCCTTTACGTTTTCGCCAATATTTGTTGAAACGGGTCTGCGCGTTTGGAAATCCATTCAATCTCGCTCAGTCCTTAAAGATTACGCTTAAAACTTTATCAGGGAATTAGCCATTTATATCACTTTCTTGCATTGACGATATCGACAGCCCTTCACTGAATCTATTTTTTGATTTACAGTGTTACTACTTCCCTCTGTTACCACATGGTTCAGGATCAGTAACTTTTTTGCCAACATTTCACCCTTTAATTTGGGGGTTGACTTTGGATTCTTTTAATTTCTTCCGAAATTCACTGGATCATTGAGAGAAAATATATTCTAATTTGTTTCGGTCAATACTTCAATCAAATATTTATAAGCGGGATACCTACGTCGTCTCTCAGAACGATCGTCCCGAAGATTTACCTTAACAGTTCCTGTTCAGCACTTTAAAGTGTTAGTATCTGTAGGTTCAGGCTATGTTTTCTGCCATTAGTGCGTATCTCCGATTGATTTTCGATCGCTTCCGCGGCACAATGCAGACCGCTACTTTTGGCCTTCGGTGTACTTGCTTAAAGGGGCTCCCGCCGCAGCACCGTGTTTCCATAAGTCGTGGAAAGATTTGCCTACGAGACGTCTGCGTTTCTTCCCGATACACCAACTTCTAACTGTACAAACAGACAAATTTTTCTACTTGGCGAATGTCACAGCCTATCAAAGTCCACATCATTTTCGGGGAAGTTAATTTCGTATAGGGCCTGATTAGCCGTTTCATTTACAAACGTTTTGAATGTTTTCGTGACTGTCAAAGCGTAACGAAGGTTACACCCGTAATTCTTAGCTTTTCTCTTATCACTCCTTGCCCGTAATCATTTGCTTTTGACCTTTGGCGGGTAATCCACGATCGCAAAACTGTAATACTAATATGCTTTTTATTATCCTAATCGGACGCCTAAGTAACCCGCCTAATCCTAAGCAAAGCGAAAATTCCGGAGCTATAAAATTCCAGTGCAAGGAATTCTAATGCAGAATAGTTTTTTTACTATTGCGTATTACACATGCCTCCCTCTGCACTTTTGCAGCTGTCGCAGAAGCAGCGCCCTTCTCGAAAAGCAGACTTGCAAAATTCCGTTGAAGTCGAACTCACCCTTTCCTCATTGCAGCGCTAAAATTGGCATTTTGCACCCGGATCCTCGGCTGACAATATCCCCAAAATCTTCTACTCGCAGAAAAAAATTAAGGGTCGTTAAGAGGCCCTTTACGGCATTCATGACGTACATCCACGATCAAATAACTTGCTCCAACCTTTTCTACCCCACCCTCCCCCTCTTCCGATTAATTGGTGAAGTCCACTTGGACCATGTTGTGTTGAGAGGAAAAAGCGGCACAAGGGTAAGAAGGCAAAACCGGGTAGATTGGGATGGGCCAGCCGGCAAGAATTGGCCCAATCTCAAAAACCTCAACCCACGCCTCCCCTATCTGTTTTTTAGCTGAAATGGCGCTTCCTCAAGCCACATATTTTCAGATATCAAAGCCACTTCCGGGCAGTTTTCTATAAAACTAGAGATTTTAAGTTTTTTCGCGTTTTGGCTGGGTTTAAATCTTCCTTTTCGCTTCTCGAAATCTTCTGATCTGTTTTTCTCTAAGCCCAAACTTTTAATCTTTTTAAATTTTTTCATTTTTTGAGCCTCAAGAATTCCCCCAAGCTCGCTTGGTAATTTAATTCCAGACTTAATGGCTTTAATAGCCCCCGCGCTGCAATTATACCAACGCATCATTATCAATTTTTTGCAAAAACACATGAAGTTCCTTGAAAGTCTTGCTTTCTCTCTTTCTCTCTCTATCTCTCTCTCTCTCGCTCTCTCTCTCTCTCTCTCTCTCTTTCTCTCTTTCTCTTTTGGTCAGACGTACATTTTTCTTGTAAAATGGTATAATGCACATAAGACATTCCACTGTCTTTCATATTGCACCATTCAACATAACATAAATCACCCCATTCCGTTAACTATTTTCCGCGATATGCCGCAATGACAAATTTTTTGGCGGCGGCTAATCCAGGGTGTGCGGTAAGGCGCGACAAAAACCGGGATCAAGCTTCATTCGTCAACAGATGTTTTCTGGATTCAGCGGTGCTGAAACTGCGACTTTTTCTGCAATTTTTGTACCCTTCAGGCTTTGAGTCACGCTAGGATAAGCTCGTTCAGCTTTTGGGCGGTCATTATAGCTTCGCAGCTGGTTCTGGGTTTGTTCAAAACATGTGGATGCTTAAATATGACCCAGACGGAAGGTTTTCAGGGCCTCATGGTGATCCCATTTTCGGTTGGCTGGCTGGCTGGCTGGCCGGAGACGACGACGTGCCCTTCATCACTATTTGCCAGAAAAAACTTTTCCTGGAGGGGAAAGGTCCAAGTTGAAGTACTGAATGAAGACTTGGGCTAACCTAAAAGCCAGCTAGGAAACCCGACCCATGGGTGTTTTCCTTATGATTTACTTGACTGGCCGGTCCGCCCAAAACGCTAAATTCTAAATCTAACAAGGGAAGTGCGTGACCGGCCCCCGAGAAATCGTCACAAGACATAGTGGATCTGATAGAATCGAACACGGGGATTCCGAATCTCTTAGTAATCAGAATTTGCTAAATAAAACGGGAGAAAAAAAAGTTATATGAAGCTTCAAAGTTGGTAAAATCGCCCAAAATCGGACCTTTATGGGCCTGAACAGGACCAGGGAATGGAAATTTGCCACAACCCATTAGTGCATCTCGTTCAGCCAAAAAAGCTCTTCCAGACAAAATATCTTACTTCAAATTTACGATGATTTCGCGGAAATCTCTTCGATGAACCCGACAGGCCATACCCTTGCCTGTGAATCCGAAAAAACTTTTTCACAGTGGATGTTTAAAAATGGTACGTATTACAGCTCATTCGAAAGCACTTTTACTGCTGAACAAGATGCATTAATTCTTTTACTTTCCGTTCCAGTTCCCCCGGTTTTTACGGGCCCTTAAAGGTAGCGTTTTTGGCGATTTTGCCAACTTTGAAGCTTCATAACTTTTTTCTCCATTTCATTTAGCAAATTCTGATTACAGATTCAAAATCCCCGTGGCCGATTCTATCAGATCCACCATGTCCTGTGTCGATTTCTCGTGGGCCGATAAAACACTCCGCTGGACAGTTCCTTTTTTCGGTAGATTCGACGCACTTCAAAAAATGCCAGCTTGCCGGTGCCGGTAGAAATGCGTAGCTCTAAATTAACCTTTCAGCCAGCGATTGACTTTTCCACAATTAAGAGAGGTATAAGGGACGGCATTTTTATGGACTTTCCACTGCGCTTGACTTATCGATCCTTTTAAAACTGCCATAATCTAACTCGCGCTTAAAATTCCGATACGCTGTGTGATTCCTGATAGTTCGCAGTCAAATAATGAATTAATTACTGATTTAAAAAAACCTGACACGGAGGGCCCTTTAAAACGGCTTCTTCATCAATTTGACGCCCTAAATACCGGCAGATCCACCAAGATTAATGGTACTTGTAAGTCAGGCCATGGCTCTTCTCTGGATTTAAGCATAACCCGACCTTACGGTCCCTTTAAAACCCTTATTTTCTAATTTTAGCCCAAAAAGCCAAAAACACCTGGCGTGGGCGCTCCCAAAAACACACGCATTCTCAGCCATAATGATAATCCTTTACCACTGACTACGATACCCATCTTTGGCTGAGCTCTCCCACTCGCGCTCTCTCAGTCATCTCTCTCTCTCTCTCTCTCTCGCTCTCTCTCCATGTCCCTGTCTCTCTCGAGTTTGCTGGTTTTTGTGGACCTGCTTTTCCTACAAGTACATTTCCGGGCTTCCGGGCGGTGGTCGTCTAGAATCCAGGGCGTCTAGAATGGCTAAACGGCCCGCTCGACCCAGATTGTTGGCAGTCATCCCCTTGTAATGGGCTTATTTTGATTGTCGTGTGGTGTATGGGCCGGATGAGCTTTTTGGTGGTGTTCAGAAAGTCATGATCGTCGGGAGTATGTTGGATGCCGAGATGTGTACAACATTCTGGTCCACTCTTGCTGCCTACGCTTTTAAAGGAGCACACCATACTTCTGATCCTGTGATCACTCACTTTAACATCAAGGCGCAAGAATATTTTGTCTTAGCCTAGGCTTTGCAGCGCGTAGACCATTACTCAGTTCACGGAGCTTAAAGGATCCAAACAAAAAAAAATTCAAACTCCAGATTTTCTGTTCCCTTTGGTGGTGCTAAAGAAACTTCAGACCGCGTCGCCCCACTGTGATCGAAATCCACTTAACAAGATTTCCAAAGACACGAAGCCACCTTCAGGAACGATATTAATGCGCTTGATCTTCCGAAACGGAATTTATCGACCAAGTTAATAGGGTTTAGTACTCAGTAAGTGTGGTTTCGTGTCGTTTAGGAGCTTTTATCCGACACGAGCATCAGTCACGGTTTGAACTAGACGTTAACCCACTTTCCGACCGAGCGCCAGGCGACGCTTGCGGCACCAAAGCTTCGAGCAGCCAAGAATCCGAAATTTTCAAACAATATACTTCTTTGTCAATATTTCCAAGCTTTGAGTACTAAAAAACCGTCTAGTCGTTTCCATACTTCAAGAATAATTCCGTGAACGCGCCAATTCTGGAAAAATGAACCTGGCGTGTTCCTGATCTCGGAATCCATTCAATGCGCTCGATTGTTTCTGGGTTTCCCTGATTCTGTGCAATCTGCATTCTTTGACAGGGCGTACGCATTTGCCTAGTAAATACCGACACCCGCCGCCACCACCACGACACATCAGAATACACGCGGTGGCGGTGCTGTGAGAATGGCGGACAATGGAATGAGGGGAAGGGATGAACTAATCCCCCGCTCTTCTAAATCCACGTCTCTCGCTCTGTCTCCACTCTCCCTCTCTCCTCTCTCTCTCTCTCTCTCTCTCTCTCTCTCTCTCCCTAAATCTCTATTCTCTATTTCCTCATTACGATCACTTTTTGCACTTGTGCATTCCCTGCCAATACCGCCGCCCACGTAGTAGGGTTGGGCAGAATCACGTGTTGGGTGGGTGGTGGCTGGAGCACAGCGGAATTTTTGGCATTCTTTTGAGGTCTGTGACTTGGTTTTTAAGGACCATTGGAGGTATCGACACTCAATCTATACCCATGCGTGAAGTTAATGGAGTTGTTCGGGTGACAGTACGCTACAGTACGTTCTTCTTTGTCTTCAGTCTGACCCAATATCTGAATGCTTATGCTAACGCCCTTGAACGCTCTTGCGAGAGCAAATGCAGTGTTTTTCAATCGCTATGTAATCCTAGCAATATTTGTCAGCCCGGTCAGTCTGCGGTCCCCTCATTTTTCAAGCTTACCCCCGGAAGGCTACAATTTTTGCGTGACGCCTTGTTATTTGGAAATTTTTAAAAGCCGTCCTGTTTCTTTTAGATTTCTCTCTCCTCTCTCTCTCTCGCTCTCTCTCTGCCTTCGGCTCTCTCTCTCTCTCTCTCTGGCGTTCTATCTCTGTCTACTTTCTCTCGCCAAAGCGACTAGCTACAAGATATTTGCAGTCAGAAAGGAGTGACACTTCTTTTTAAACCCGATCTGCTAGCTTCTACAGGGTGTCCCAAAAAAAGAACCCCCTCGTCATTTGGCCGTCTTCTATCCCATCGGGACAGAATTTTACCAGTGATGGGGACCCATAAAAACTATATTGCAGCCGAATTTTCACAAAACAAAAATACTATAAAACAAAAAAGTTATCGCTAAAAAACTGATTTTTGGGAAACGCTAGTACCGATTTTTTCTTTATCATTTCATAATTATGGATGCCAGATTTTGAGTAATTTTCACAAAAATCGTCATTTCAAGTTGTTTCTGTTCGTTTTGATAATAAAAATTGATGAAAAGTCCCGTTTTTGACGTAATTTTTTGTAAATCAAAATTCCTCGGAGAAAAAAGTGTCCTCTTCAGTTTTGCTAAACATTTCCAGGCCCTAATCCATCAAAATCCAAGTGAAATCAGCAAAATAAACACTTAAATTTCAATATAACTTTTTTGTCTTACAATATTTTGCTTAGAAAATTCAGCTGCACATAGTTTTTAGCGGGACCCCATCACTGAAGTAGAAATTTGACTTTGATCCTATAGAAGACGGCCAAATGCCGAGGAGGAGGTTTTTTGGGACACCCTGTACATCCGTGATAACACTTGCTTAAAATCTGTATAATCAACTGAAATTCCACTTTTTTCGTAGTTTGCTGTCCATCCCAATTTAAACTTTGCGCCTGCCGTTTCATCAGCCCACAAAATAGCCGTTCTTTTCCGGCTAGGGGCCGCGCCAAACACCGTCATTTCGTCGTCTACTTGAATCGCCGGGGGCCAAGCCAAACATGGCGGCTGACCCGAGGGAGCCTTTTCGAGATTCATCTCGGCGGGAATGGCTCATACTCATCCTCCACATCGTCGTATTTATCCCCCCTGTCTCATTGGCCCCATGATGCTTCCATTTTTCGAAAAAAACCCGGTTTTCGCCCTGGAAATTATACGATTTAGTCCACAAACTCCGAGTTTTCAAATGTTATTAGGATTCCGAATAATTAATACTGTTAGAAAAAAAGCTATCTATGATTTCCAGCTTTTCATTCAGTAAATTAAGATTTTTCCAACGATTTTTAATGGCGTTCAGGATCTGTATACTTAATATTGATTAAAGTATGACAATAATTTTTGTGAAATTTTGCTTTAATTATGCCTACCATTGGAACGTCATTTCAGGGTTAATCCTGGCATGTGGCGCGCCTTACTGGCCGCCCTCCTCGTCGCACAGTTTGCGCGTGCACAGGTATGTGAATGGGACATTTTGACTTTTTGAGGTTGTAACTAAGGTGGTAAACCTAGAGTCTGAGAATTATATCTTTTTTAAAATAAATAAACGCTTGCGTTTAAAAACACCTATTCAAGATCCCGAACCTGTGAAATTCTCTTTCCAGGACGATATGGGCTCAGCAGAAGAACTCGTTTTGGTAGAAGACGGGCTGTTGCGGAGGATATTGAATCCCAGTGAAGAATTGGAAATGGACGGTGAAGGTGGGTGAAAAATAGAAGGACACGGGTCCAGAGGAAGTAGGATTCCATATCGCAAATTTTGCAAAAGGCCACAATTTGAAGGGGCTGGGAAGCTCGAAATCGATCCCTTTTCTGGACTAAATCTGGACCCTACGCAAGGCGCCAAATAGCATACAACACCCCTTTTTTCTATACACGAAGCGCGGCATCGGCTTATTGTGTTTGGCGAAAAATTAATTTGCTAAAATATCAATTTTTCGCAATTTCGATGCTTTTTACCTCGCTTCTTCATTCCGGATCTTGCGAATTGAAATTAATGCGTTGAAATTTCCCTATAGTAATAATTCGCCAAAATGCAATTGGAACAAAGGTTTATTTCGACAAAATAAAAAAGAGCAGATGCCGGGCAGCGTGCTTATTGTTAGATGCAAACCCGCCGGCGCCTCCTTTAAAACGCTAATTTCCCATTTCCAGGACCCCGAAAAGTGATCAAACGATGCCGGTGGAAGTTGTGCGGTGCGGGCCGTCGTTTCCGCTACAACTAGGGCCTGTTCGTCAACGAGTTTTCCCCTGTGCTTCTTCTGCCGCCGTCCCTCGTGCAAAGAATCTCTGCTCTGCCCCCCCTTCTCAGAATTTCTAGATACTCCCCACAGCTCTTCTCGCTTTCACTTGCCAGCCTCAAACTGACGTTGATCTCCGTTTCTCAGCCCTTTAAAATTTGATTTTAACTTTTTTGGAAGCATCTCGCAGCCGTGTACAATATTCGCTTGAACTGTGCCCCTCTCTCTCGTAAAACTGATGAGACTATCTACCCCAGAAATGGATTGATCAATAAAGTGGTTATTTGTTGAATGTGAAAATCCACCGAAAGAGTTGTTATAATCAAGTGTGTCTAGCCGTAACAAAATTTCACAAAACTTGATGAAAACTGCGTTTTAGGTCGAAAAACCAAATTTTTGACCAAATTTACGAAAATTTCCAATATTTTTCAAGCTTTGAAAGCCTATTCTGCTTTCAATATAGTTAAATTTTACTAAAAGCTATATAAAAACACTTTATATTTGGTTACTGGACCAAACTAAGCCTAAAGCAAAAATTCGGCTCTACCGTACCAACGCAATCTGGAAAGTATTCAGTGTACTGTAACGAAAAGACTGGTGGTTCCGCTATTGCTCGAAATGAAGTTAAAGCAAAGGTTGGCAGCAACAAAAATCTGTTCAAAATCGCCTTATAGCTCACGGCCATCAAAATTAATGGGAGAGCCGGCCAGATGTTTCAGGCTGCTCCGCTGTTCCGTTACGCTCCGCAGATCCCAGCCGCCCTAAAATTTAGCATTATGCGATCTGCAGCGTCTTGTCAAACCCTGTTCCGAATTATCTGTAGTTGCCAAATTCGAGGCTGAATCTAATGAGCTTAACGAAAACTTATCAAGGCGAAGTTTTTGAGTTGAGTTTTTCGGGGGTCCGATTCCGGTAACCACTTTTCGGGAATAGGATTTTTGGGATGTATAAGCAAACCGTTTCAAAACACACCAAAATTAGCAATTGTGTTGACATTACCATTGATTGACTTCTCAATCAGTTGAGATCCTCCTTGATTTCGCATCGATAAGATGCTCTTGCGCCCACAGGCCCTCGGAGTCTCTTTGGCTCACTTTTGACGGTACACAAACGGTCAGGGTCGTGCCCTTCCCGGTTGGCCCTAAGAAGAGTAGAGAGGGGGTGAAGACAGTATGTTTGATGTGCCGGGTTGACCCACCCGGTACCTCCACCTATCTGGCCCTGGGGGGAGGAATGCGTTGACTGTCTTCCCGCTTGCCCGTGGCCACACTCTCAATCCCATTTACCTTCTCAGGAAGAAGCAACCGAGGCGAATCCCGTCCGCCTAGAGCACTCATCTATATTTCACTCTTATCAGTTTATCAAACTTTATCTGTTATTGGAGTTTCATCCCTAAAATTTCTAGTTTTGCCTACCGCGGCTTACGCGCCCCTTTTATAAATTGAACGTTAATTGGAAATTACAAACCTACGGATTTTTGTCTTCCTCCTCTGATCTCTGCACTCCTGTAAAGCTACTTGAAGAAGAACTATGAATTTTTAAGCCTTTTCTAGCCCTGAAAATTCCTGTGCATTTTTGCGGGACACGCGATTTCACGCAGCGCGATCGCCGCTTGTGGATCCTAACCCATCACGCAATGAAAATGAGGCTACTGTCGAGCGTGCCGCGAAGCGGCGAAATTGTATTAGAAACCATGACTAAAAAAAACGAATGCATTGGCTGCATATAGAAAAATTCTAGGGACATTTTGTGATTACTAGAGCATTTTTTTGGAGCTGGTCGACATTCGGTATATTTTCGCTGAAAATCCTAGCTACTGATGCGACGATGCCCTAAATATGCAAATCACAATTCTGCCGCTCGAAATTTTTTTATTGCCGAATTATACGCGGCTCAAAATTACATTACGTGATCTAGCTGGCAAACCGTCCGGAAATCGACGTTTTGCTCCCTTTTTTGATGGTCCGGACGCCAACAACCACAAACTACACACTATTTTCCAAACATCATCCTACTCCTGAATCACCTATTTTTGCACCTACAAAAACGCGACTAATTGGCCCACCTCCGCCTTATCCCGAGGTCTGGGGGCACAAAAATCTGCTGTGCTTTTCGGGGAACCTCCACCCCCCCCCCCCCCCCCCCCGCATCCACGGCCAATTGGCTTTGTTAGTTCGTGTGCTCCCGTTTTGGGGAAGTGGAAATATCTGGGGGGCCCCTCGTCAATGCTCACATCATTTTGGGCGGAAAAGCGGAAAATGGGGGTGGGGGAGGTTAGAGGGAACTTCTCGAAAGTTGTGCGATGATATGGATGTAGGCGAGAAATAATTGGGGAGTTCCGCGGTTGGATTTTAAGGAACAAGCGGAAATCGTGAAAAATGCCTAGGTAATACGGTTTAAATGGGCCGGCAAGCCATAGCTTTGGATTTGGCTGTCCAAAATCCAGCCCCATTTACAAGTGGAGTACTTTAAAGGAGCGTGGATAGAAAGTCCTACTTTTGTTCATGGATCTCAAAACGTATTACATTGCGCAACGCGAATGCGTTTGACAATCGACCCGACACTCAGCGCGATCCACAACGCGGCCCGCAAAGCGACACACAACGCGACACGCGACCGACGACGTATACACCACCTGGTGCCGCGCAAAGGCCTTGGCCATTTACGCAATCAAATTCCAGAGGTGCGCGTCGCGTATCGCGGGCGCGAAAAAAAACCCGATAAAGAATCCATAGCTACCAAAAGCCACATCTCGGCCTTACCTATCCCGGAAAGATCGTTGTAACCCAAAATGACGCGTACAACTAAATGAAATCAAAGATTAAATTCAATTTAAATAAAGCAGATTTAAAATTACTGCGTGGAAGCCTCCATATTTCATGAATTTTCTTCTTACCAATCGTGCAAGTCAAAACAATTTTGCTTTCAAGAGTATTTCTCTAAATACAACATTTCATTTTCAAGCCATTTTTTTAGGAATGCGGTTACTTTCGATCTTCTCCTTTCTGCTATTACTCGGCACCGTCTCTTCACTAAATCTACTTTTATTCCTCATCGGGACGAACCAGTTTGAGCGCGGAACCTTCGAATATTTGGCCCAACAATTGGCCTTGAGACACCATAATGTAAGGCATTTCCCCGCCCAAAAATACAACAAAACTCTAGGTAATTACCGTCAAGCCGATATTAATCCCCGAAGAGCCACGATTGGTGAAGCCGAAGCTTCATTTGGTGCGGGAGAAGACGATGAAGAACTTGTTGACCAAGTAAATTTTTAGCGCCATAAAAATCTATATTTTTTTTAGTGCAATGGCTTAGTTAGTATCTTCAAATCTTAGGAAACTCTACGAACCTCTTGAAAAAATTGGTGACACCGTCCCGTGGAGCCAAAACTATGAGCTCGAAAGGATGGAGGAGCCCTATTGGGTTGCGCATAATGCTTCTTGTGTAAAGGTAAGCAGTGTAGAAATGAAAATGATACCTTAACCTTTTGCTTCAGCCATCTGAATATAAATTTCCAGATGCTAAATTCGAACCTTATGGACCAACTCAAGAAAGACGAGCTCGATGTCGTGATCGCCTACGCTGGAAACCCGTGTCAACTGGCTTTGGCTCACGTTCTGGGCAAGCCAGTGATTTATTTTGATCAGGAAGGTGAGGCTTATTTAATCATTTTTGATGGCGTAATCTATAGAGTCAATCAAACTCTGGTGTAAAGTCGTCCCGCTCAAGTCCTTTTAAAACTGAAACTTCAGGACTCACCGATGAAACGCTTGTTGCTGCCGGGGCCTCGCCAAGTCTGGACTACCCATCTTCGCACTGCTCGTTTAGACCGGTAGGACGTTTTTACGATAATAAGTTATATTACGTTTTATAGTTTAACGTTTTTCATGGCATAATCCGCTATTTAGACACCTTTCCTCGCCGTAAACCGGATCTTCAATGGTATCTGTATCCTGAAAGAGTACCTGGCCCAGTCGCGGATCCCGTTTTTGGCGTCGATTGTCTCAAGGAGGTAAGAAATGGATACCTGTGATTTCTAAGTAATACTGTTTAGATATAAGCACCTTGACCATGAGATCACGAAGATGTTTGCTGATGATTATGAGATCAAGAAGAGGTATTCTTTACCTAATACCTTATAGGTATGCTAGGTATACTTTACCTAGGTATACTCACAGTGTTGGCTTTTGAGTTATCATCATTACGATGGTTTTTGAGGTTCAAGCCATTCCCGGATGTCAATGAATTAAAGGGCAAATCATCTCTATTCTTTGCCAACACCGATCGATTATTGGAGTACGAGCGACCACTTCCACCCCATGTAATTTCAGTCGGTGGAATGCATATCGACCATCCGAAGCCGTTGTTTGCGGTAAGCCCCGTTTGATGCCCTGGGTAATCCAGATTATTTTATAAAAATATCATTGATCTGTGGTCTTTCGAAATTTACAGCCTTAACTGAGTCTACCAGAATTTTATCGCTGGATTTGTGGGTCTAAAAAACTATCGTAATCGGTCGAAGTCCCCGCAGCCAAAAAGCACGCTTAAAAAAGCCTCCATCAACTTCTTGGCAACACAAACACGTGTTAAAATTTATATTTTCAGCCCTGGAACACTCGATCGAATCCGCAGAATCCGGTATGATCATCGTTTCGATGGGGAACGCAGGCCAATTCGGCGCATATGCCAGAATATCTGGTAGTTCATCGTATTGACCCCTCAATATCATCGGAAAATTTCTGTGGCGAAAAGCCCTCTCGGTGCTCTGTCAAAAGCTCAAGAAATACCGTATATACTATAGAGTAAGCCAATCCATCAAATTGGCCGGTGTCGATGTCGAGAAGCCGCCCAGCCACATCAACTTTTACGGCTTACATTCCGCAGAATGATTTGCTGGGTAAGGAAGGAATGGGAGAGGGTGGAGAGATGAGAGAGAGAGAGAGAGAGAGAGAGAGAGAGAGAGAGAGAGGGAGACAGCCAAAATACATTTTTATATTAACTCTTTGGAGCGCACAACTCCTAAACTCCTTTAATTCACCATCTGCGGTATGCTATCAGTCATGGAAGCGGTGGGCCCACGGTGTCCTGATGGTCGGCATCCCGCTCTACGGCCAGAATAGGCATAATATGAGAAAAGTTGCGCAATAGCGAAGGGATTGCTAAAAACTGAAAATAAGGCGTTTCAGGGCTTGGGCGTCGTCGTTGAAAAGCAGGACGCGACAGAAAGCACACTCTATGCAGCCATCAAGAATGCGCTTGATTTTCGCCCAAGGTAATATAGCATTTTAAAGAGTGTGTAATCCTTGGTCATTTTTCTGTTCCGATTTTGCCGCACGCGACACGTTACGCGGCATGTAACGCGAAACGCAGCGCTGACACGCAACGCAAGTAAAAGCTATAGGCAAAGCGCTGTACCAACCCTCTAGGCCTGCGGCGATACGCAACGCAACATTACCGCGGGACGCAGAGCGGCACTCGAATCGCTATTTCGCGTGTGCGGTAGAGCCGCAGGTGGCACCCACCGGCTTTTTTGTCTTTTTAAAACCGGGGTGGGAGCAACGATTTGTTGATGAAAAACCCGAAAATTGATGTTAAAAGTTTAAACTAGCAGGAGAATAATTTCGATTTTTCAGCTCAAAAACAAGGCAAAGTGGGCAACGAAGGAGTTCAAGGCAAGGAAAAATACTCCGTTTGAAGAGGTGAGCATCGATTTTTACGGGCACCAAATTTTACATAGGTCAGAAAAAATTGTGCTATTTTTAAGGTACCACTGGATCGAATTCATCGCCTGCAACAACAGGGAAACTCCTTGAAATCGCCAGCCGGTTTCATCTGCTTATCCGACTAGCCAAGGATGGATGTTGGGATTCGATTTTTGGCGGTATTTTTCGCGCCTACGTACCGTATGCCTTTGCGAGATGGTGGGTTTTAACGTAAATTGTTTTATCCTTTGATGGAAAAGGATCAACTCGAGAACTTGCTAATCAGCTCGAGTATTTCCGGAGAATGCTCAACAAATCGTTCACACCCCCTCAAAATCCATTCCATCAAAATCCAGCCCCTCGAGCGATTCCAGAACAATGGCGGGCGAATCGAAAAAATTGAAATAATTTGGTGAATAAAATCCATATTACGTGTATTTTATAGCATTTGGAATCTCAAGAAATCGATGATTAAAGGATAAATAATTTATTAAAATATGCATTTGTACAGACCCGAATCTTATCTGAGCAAGGTGAGAAAAGACAAGTAGGGTGACCAGAATAAGCGACGAATAAACGATACCAGAAAAATGAACCTTATCGAGGCCTATATATCGAAACGTAAGGGGATACAGTCATTTTACGGTATAACCGGAAAGTCAGAGTAAAATTGATGATAAGGATAATGGTAGAAATGGTGGCAAAAATCGATAAACGCTGAGCGTGGGCGAGGAGATCGTGTTCGAATTGTTCGTAGCAGCCCTAAAATTGGGGAAATTAATTGTGTAAAAAATCGGAAAGAAGTCGAGCGCTGGTACCTGTTGATGGCGGTAGGCGTCGGCCGGAACCATGCCGGGCTGCGCTTCTTCGCTCGGTGCACACTTCCGGATCCTCGAAATAGCCCTGAGGACCGGTCACATTTTGAGCAGCTAAAAAACGTCTCCGGTAGGAAAATACTGCGTAAAATGGGATACCTAAAATGCAGACTTTCGTAAGCAGAGTAGCATTTTTGACTGAGACTTTGTCGAGTTATGAAACTGGTAGCAGAACCTAAACCGCTGATTTTTATCACGCAGAAAGCTTTAGATTTTAGGTTTTTGAGCGGGACAGTGACTTCCACTCTACTTCGACTTACTTTTCATGAATTGTTCAATTGTGGTGTCGGACAGCAACTCTCTGGTACTAATCTTGGAGGGTATTCGATTTGAGAGAGTAGCCAGGCGGGATGTTCGATAGTCCTTTGGCCCTTTTGTTCTGACATACCGCAGCAAGTCAACTTGGAAAATAGCATGATTGTCACCAGCCGCTTCCCTAATTACTACTACTTCTTCCTACTCTCTACTTACTACTTCCGCTGGATGACCTACGGTCTAAGTCGGCACTACGAATCAGAAAGTCCAGCTTCCATTAAATCTAGAATAATCCGGAGCCACAGCGTTAAGAACAAGCTAGCTCTATGGTCAAAATACCCACTTTATCTTGTCTTGCGTCTAAGTTAAAGGTGGCCGAATTGGTGTATGTTAAAGCTTATACAAGAATAATAGACAGATGCAAAATCATATCTTGCTGTATTACATAGTATTTGTAGCATTAACGTTATTTACTTGTCTTTGCATCGAATCCCAAGTTTCGGTCGCTTGCTTGTTATCCGGGTGGCCGTACTCGCTTTGCAGGCTCGAGTTGGCCCAGGTTTTCATGTAGCCAGAGAGTATCCAAAAGAGATACGTTAGACAGACAATACTCTTATATCTCGTTTTGCATTACATAACCAAGTCCCAGGCTGGATATGCAAAACACCGGGATAGCACGCATACGATCATCATGTGCTAAAAAAATGTATATTTTAACTTAAAGAAACGTTCATAGACTTTAAAAGCCATGGCTATAAAAGACTTACAGCTTTAATAAATTTGCATCGTGGATGTAATCGTCGGTAAAAACTCAATGGCGCTGAGGCAAAATAGATAAAAAAACGACTGTTAGCTCGTGGCTAATAGAATATCTCAAACTATTCGTCCCGGAGATTGGTATACGAATATCCGTATCTTTTTGACGAGGATCTTGAATGGCGAAACCGAGAAGACCGACGGAGAGCAGCCGAAAAACGGTACTTCTGAAAGCTGGTTTTGGTTACTACAAGGAGCGTGTGCCCAGCCAGTGCCATGAATTTTGAGACTTGTAAGCTTGGGGGGAAATTGGCTGGCGAACATCTTGTTGAAAGGGTAATAAGTGAAGATATAATTTTAAGGATAAAATATGCAATAAATGGCTTTTAGAAACCCAATAAATGTTTAAATAGCTTTAAAGGGTCTAGAGAGCGGCTAAATTCGAGGGTTTTGTTTGCTGGATGTTGGCAGCTATGCGATGCTTCCAAAACACGCCATGAATGGGTCGGAAAATTAAAGGAACTAGATATTACTTCTTGGGCTCGGCTCAGGTTTAGACATCAGCGGATGCTTAGGCAGAGGCTGCGTCGAGGCTTAGACTCAGGGCTGAGGCTTAGGCTTGGCCTTAGGCTTAGGCCTAGGCTTAGGCTTAGGGCTTACAATTTGACCTGGGAAATACCTGAATGATAAAAGCGGATGACGCTCGAGCTATGACTTACACGGAGGCGTTTTAAGAGTTCAAGTAATTTCAAAATGTAATCAGTTTTATTTGTGCCGATTTTGTTGCTGATTAAACTCGTGTTTTCAGAATTTGCTAAACGATTAGAATAAGCAACTTGTGCGGTTTTAAACATGAAAAAAGGTCAAGGTGGGCCATTGGGAATTGGTCGCACTTTGCACTTTCAAACATGGTCGTTTGCAGATTCTTGCGAGATGCGTTTTGATTAGCAAAAAAATCTGCACCAGATAGGCTTTTGTTACCATCGAGACTGGATACTCAAAACATCTCCTTGTTAGCCAAATATGTCCCGATTTTGGCCTGCTGTCACACTCCCTTTAAATTGGCCTTTGACCTACCCAACGGCATATTCTGTATTCTGCCAGGCTGAGTTGACGTAATTTTTCAGAATTGAAATATCGACTGACGGGCCGATAAATATGGTTGGTGGATGGATGCGGACGGTTTGGACGGGATGGAATACTGGGTGGAGGGCTGTGGGGTGCTTTTCGACGAGAAGGAGGACATACAGAACTGTGCAAACACTTCCTCTACCGCCACACGCTCGCTGGCCCGCACAGACAACCATCCCGATCGCGCACTTTGTGCTCCTAAATGTGAGTAAATGGGCAAGAAACAGTGAGAGGAAGTTGTTAGAAAAAATGTCGTCCGATCGATGGAGCTTCCCGCTTTCATCCGCGTGATTGAATTATTTTCAAAATCTAAATGGTTCTGCCAAACAACGACTATTAAGGGGTTTTGGGTAAAGGGTTTTGGGTCAGGATGGAAATTCCCGAGAATTCGAGACCAAGCCTATCTTGTGCAGAACATAAGATTCTGCGGTTTTTCGAGGTTTGCAACAATAATTTTCCTCATAGCCCCCAAATAAAATGGCCGGAAGTAGCGGTTTTAAAGTTTTTAAATGCGTTATAAGGTGACGCGGTTAAATAATAATCTGGTTTTGAAAATTGATGCAAGCTGACCGTTTGGAGGGCTTCGATGGATATAACGATCTTTCCGTTCCGACACTTTTGCGTCCGGGTTCAAGGTAACTTTTGTATTAGGAGACCCTGTATACGCAATCTAATAGTCGCGCAATAGGAAACGTAGCGTCGAGGTTCATTCGTAAAATTTGTATACAAAATCAGATTTTCTGCGAGATAGGCCGATCGAAGAATTACATCAATTTTTATCAGTTCGAACTGCCTATAGCCACTCAGAGTCTCAGGGGCAAGCTTAAAACAAGAACAATTTATTAAAAGCTTAAAATTTTAGGCATTTTGAAGCTTCAGGGCAATTTTGGAAATGTTTTGTTGGGAATATTCGAGGAAGTATGGAATTTGATCTGGCCACAAGCAAATCGGTAGTTAAATTAAAAAGCAATGCATTATTCTCTGCGATAAAGTATAAAGCACGCAAATTTCTCCAGAGGGATATAAGTGGATGTTTCCCGCCCAACGTATCCCACACCATATTTTTCCGCCAACCCAGTCCAGCCAGGTTATTCCTGGGCACAGTGCTTTCGAGTTTTTAACACTATCCTGAGTTTCACTGAACTTCTTACTGAATTTTTTTACAGATGTTAGCCTCGCTTTTCGCCCGGGGGCGGAGTGATGTTGGATCCACGATTTTCGTATTTGCCGCCCAGCCAGGCACAGGAGGGTCACAGCTGGCCGGCCGGTCGATAAATAACGCGTAACCGATTTTCGTATTCCGCTGGGCTGCTATTTCCGATCTACAAGGTAAGTTTTTACCTAGATACCTTTGAAAAATATACTATACAAACTTAGAGGTGCTCCTCATTTTTGAGTTTAACGTTATCCAGGTTTCTTTGTGAATTTCCAAAATATTTTAGCGATTGTCGAGCCGAAAAGGCGATATAAACCTATTCAAATAGCTGTAAAACCGATTAAAATCTTTTTAGCCCGGATTCGTACATATTTATTATGCGGTTTTTTGGCGTTTTTTTCTACTTCGACTTCGCGATTTTCGTAAATTCTGAAAAATACGTTTAGGTGGCTTCTTGTGCGCGGGAAGAAATCATAAACGAAGAAAATAGTTTAAACCGGTGGTATTTAATGCGTTTTACCATATTTGACGCCATCAAGTTAACGTAAAGACTACATTATTGTCACTGAGAATTGCCTCTTCATACTTTAAAACCTTCCAATTTTAATTTTTTCATAATTAATATTACTTAGTTGACATTGTTCAAAATTTTTGCTATATTTTATCGATAAAAAGCTCATTTTACACTTATTTTGTTTCCAGACCAGATGTCCCTCGGATTTCTGAATTGCCCCAAATGCGGGACGCCCTTCGACAACGAACCAAACTGAACTCACAGCCCGCTGGCCACCTGGGGCGGACCGAATTGTCAGAACTGTATGCCGCTTTGGAAGGAACACTGCCGGTCTGTGTGATGGACCAGTTGAGATAGTCGAATCCTGAAGAAGACGCGGGAAGGATGGGTTCGACTGGAGCCATTGAACCCTGGAAATGTCCGCGGTGTCAGGAGGATTTACAAGTAAGAGGCAGTTAACGTTGGGCTTGCCTTTTTTGAAGCAGAACTGTATCTTAAATCGAGTATTTCGATAATGAACTTCGCGACTCGTTCGAGGAGAGAGAAAGCAGAGGAGAGAGAAAGAGCGAGAGAGAGAGTTGGAGAGATACTTCCCGTAATTCGATCCAAGAATCTCGATTCAAGGAGCGCCCTCATTTTCAGACCAAGGCATCCACGACCAATGCTATTCGAGGCCTGCCTGCATCTGATATGCATTTCCTTGTGAGGCGGCGAAATCTAGCTGCGAACATGGGCGATCTGGACTCGTCCATAAAGCGCCGACCGATCTTGCCGCTCATCCAACGATTTCAAGAATACGTCAAGGGCCCTGAAAATCGGCGATGCCAGGAAAAGGTATGTAGATTTGTTTTAGAAGAAACCGAAAAACATTAAGGTGGTATTTCATAGTCAAAACAAATTTCTCCCTTCAGGAAAAAGCGCGCCGGGATAGCCTGACCAAAAGGATGCACTCTGGGACTCATACGGAGTGACCGATGCCACGAGAAGTGGAACTCTACTCAAATCGTCGCCCTGTCATGTTCCGGACGATGGTCTGCCAACAGTGCTACGATTTCGTGGACGGACAGAAGGCCTGTCAACTCTGTACGGACCCCGTTGTACGAACACAAAGATCTCAAGCGAGAAGATACTGTGGGAGATGGGACAGCGGAAGGCTTTGAGCGGTATTATCATGATTTGAAGAACAAACGAGTCAAAATCCGCATGTCCCAGAAAAACCGTGCGTTACAAAAATTATAGCGGTACCGCCAAGGTGCTTTTCCCGCAAGAGCTGAACATTTGAGCACAAAACTACTTTTTCGGATAAAAATCCAGCTTTTGGGCGCATGGCATTTCTGCATTTAATGTCGTAATCTCGCTAGGGACGACCTAATTCATCGATCTCGGAAATCCGCGCGGCCAGTTTTAAAAATTGGAAACGGCAAAAACGGTTTTGATTATTTCAATAACTTAATAAAAAATTCGGAATTCGTAAATTAGCGTATTTTTACGTCCGTAAACAGGGGCTAGTAATTGTCGAGCGCGATCAGGCTACGATGGTTTTTGGTCATCGCTCGTTTCCAGGAATTGACGCTGAGGGGGATGCGGACCGCTTCACAGACCCTTAAAAAACCGCTAAAAAACAAAGCACATCTGGAACTTTATCGAATTTTCAGGCGACCTCTCACTCACCTCAGCGACACCGACTCCACTCGAGCTTTCGGGGACCATGCCTCCACCCAGGGCCCAATCGTCGGGCGACAGATGCAAACGTTGCAAGCGCGAATTCGAGCTGCAAGATCTGTTCGCGTGTCCGCAATGCAAAAATATTGTCGTCTGCTCGAGCTGTATAATACGTGAACATCGAAACCACGAGGTCGTGGAACTGGTGGTCACCAGGATTGAGGGAGCTGGAAGCGACAGTCAGCCGGGACTTGCCACGACGATTCGAAGGGCTCTATGGAAATATCGCCACCGTCCATAAGGATATTTTGAAGAGTCAGAAGGAGCTGCTGGGAACGACGACGAGTAATTTAAAGGTAGGCACGGTGATTTAACGATATCCGGCGTTTTTTACGATAAAGGGGCTAGGAAGTCTAAATTTAAGTGCCCAAGGATTGAACCTATTTGTAAAAACGAAGTGATATGGTCTAAATGTACGGAAAACATTAATTCTATTGCGAGAAATGGACAACTATTTAGAAAAAACGATATATTTTTCGGCAAATTCGGCCCTTTCGGGCGACCTAGGATTACATGTCGTAATACGCTCTAGGATACCGAATTGCTCGGTTTTCGTTGCATATAAAACCAATTTTCATCAATAAAACAAATAGAATATCAAAAAATGCCTGAGAATACCAGCCGCGATGTCAGAATTTGGAAATTCGTACGTGCGTAAGTCACGTGAAAAACCGGCGTGAAAGACTATGCCGCGCATTCGCGCTGCGGCTGTTTTTGTCTATTTGCCAGGAATCAAAGCTTCTTTTCTCCTTTAATTATTTAGGAGTACTTTGAAAATTCAGACATTTTTATTCAACAATTTAAACCCTAAATTCTAATTCCAGAAAATCTCTGAAGCGAACGACTACAGCAGCGGCTCGCAGATGGCCACCGAGCTGATCGAAGTCGCAGATATCTACGAAAAATGCTTCGAAAAATATCTACCTCACGCCCGTGTATACAACGAAAAATGTTCAAAAGTTGAAAGAGTACACCGCGAGATTGATGGAACGATTTAATGCGCAACCGGATTCTTAAATTTTGGAGTTCAATTTGTATTTGTATCTAATTTGTGTCGATGTGTGCCTTTGGATGTCTAATATTTGTATTTAACATGTGTCATGTAGTGTTAAAGGAATGATAAATATGTCAATAATACCTTAAAAGAGGGGATGCCATGTATATAAGATATAAACAGTTAGAAAATACAAATCTATATGGGACTGCAGGGGCGAAGACAAAATTAAGCGGGGCAATTCTATCAGCGTATTTTTGCCTTTGGCTTTCAGGATGAGACCACCCTCGCCTTCGTTTCGAAAGTAGCGACAGATAGTTTTTCGAGTGCCCTTTTCTCCACGGTGCATTTCTGGCCCTTTCGAATCTTATCCAACTATATATAAAAAAATAAGTGTATGTGTGTGTGTGTAACTTTGCATGCAACTTCCGTCAGTATGTTGCCAGTCGTATCTCGATAGAGAAAAAGATTGGTGTATGTTTATACGTCATTAGATGCGTAATCGTCTCGGGACGACTTCACATATGCTAAATCACACAAAAAAAGTGCTATATCCTACTATCCTACTATATTTATATAAAAAAAATAGTGTTTGTGTGTGTGTGTGTGTGTGCCACTTTGCATCCACTTCCGTCTGTCTGTCCGGAAGGACATCTCAAGAAGGGACGGGTATTAGGCCACGTATGATACGTCATTGGTGCGTAATGGTCTAGGGATGACTGCACACATATCAGATTTTCAAAATTAGCCATTTTAGCTATTAAATTTAGGTTTTTGTAAAAAACCTCTTTGTTAGGAATAATTAGCCTAGACCGGAAGTGGACCGTCGCCTATATAAAGGGGCAGAAAGGGTTGTTTTCATTTTTGTCTTCTGATTGAATGGAGGACAATTATGCAAAGGGCAGAATAGTATGGGGTCCGAGACGGGGCCAGGGTTGAAAAGTCGCGAAGCGGCTTTTCAACCCTGGTTCGATATTAAATTAGGTTTTCGTAAAAATTTCGGTTATCCCTTTGTTAGGAATCAACTAGGAATGCGCCGGGAAGTAAGGTAAGCCTATATAAAGAAACCGAAGACATTTTTATCAGTTTTTTGGCATTGCGGTTCGCGAGAATTATGCAAATTAAGAACTTTCATTGGATAAGACGGGACCAGGGTAGAAAAGTCGCGAAGCGGCTTTTCAACCCTGGTCCTTCATTAGTTCAATAGATTCCGGTCGATATCAGTCGCTCTTTCTCTGTCTCGCTCTCTCTCTCTCTCTCTCTCTGTCTTTCTCTCTCCGTCTCTCTCAGAATGCCTCCGTGCCATTATGTAAACACTAGACCATTTCGAGAATTTCGCAAAACAAACTAACAAAAAGGAACCAAGTTGACCCATCTAATAAAAAAATGGGTCAGCCGACTTTTAATGGTATTAACACTAGGCTACACACCGATGCGAAATACACTGCGTAATCGCCCGGCTGTCCTACGGCCCCAGATTGTTTGCTGCAACGAGCGCCGTTATCACTTCTTACTCACTGGTTTCAACTATTAAGCGGTTGTATGAATCTACTTGTAAGTTTTTTATTGCGACGGTTTCTGGTTTACAACTCTTTCCTGTCGGTCTCCCCATCATAGTTTCTGATCTAAGGAATCCTAAAGAACCTCATTTTTTTGTTGAATTTTACTTCAAAATTTCCAGGATGCTCAGAGCCGACTGGAAGGTCGTTCGTCCCTTCCAGTCTTTGAGATGCGGCTTGTGCAGACAGCCGCTCGATAGGGATAAAAAACGCACAGCCCTTCTGCTGTTCCAGTTGCAAAGCTTGGCGATGTGCCAGATGCATGGACGGACCTACCTGTTCTCCTCCGCCCGAGATTCCACTTTGAAAATCCCGATCACGCTGATCCTGGGTTACAAAGCCGTCAGTGGACGCCTACAACGCCCAAATAGGATACGATGACGCAAGACAAAGTGAATTTGTGGCAAAACTGGAAAATGAAATGGCTCTTCTATGCGACTACTGCGGCCAGAATTTTAAATGGTGTGCAGGCGAGGGCTTGCCTAGCCAGACAATAGCTTGCCCGGGATGTCGTGGCGCACTAATCTGCAAGGGATGCTCAAGAAGCTTCGTGATTGAAGATCTCTTCGTGTGCATCCAGTGCGAGCAAATGACGGTCTGCGGATCCTGCTGCCTGCGCGGACACAAAAACCATGAATACATCGATTATAAGGAGCAAAAATTGAAGACTGTAGAAGCCGATGCCGCGGGCTTCCTGAAACAGCATTACGAAGGACTGTTTGGGAATATTCAAGGAATTCACGCAGAAATTGATCAAGACCAAAAAGAGTTGATGGAGGCAAATAGCGGACGAGTGAAAATGGTCTCTGGCCAAGGAGTTTACAAGAACGGTGCTAAAATCGTTGGCCAAGCTGAAGGAAGTTGCAAACGGATTCGAAAACTGCTTTGAGGAGTACTTGCCGTATGCACGAATCTATTGCACAAATTTGCAGAAACTGAAGGAAAAGCTGGAAGATTCGATTGAACTGACTGAATAAATCCTCTTTCTGTTTCAAGGTCGGGATTTTGACCGGCAAGCTGCGTGAAAATATCGTAAAAAGGCAGCAGAGGCCTTTCGCATTTTGTCAAAATTTTGAAAGCGCCTCGCCCAGGGTTAAATTTAGCAAAATGGCGTGTAAAATGTCGCAATCAGATAAAAAGACGTTGTTGATGATAGTTGCAAACTCGCCGTTTTCTCGCTTTTCGAATGGAGTAACTATTGCTCCGATCCGATACTTCTGCCTTAAGTTGTTTTTTAAACAAAAAAAAACTTTGAAATTCTTTTAAGGGGTCTACACCTATTTTATCTTCAATTTCATGGCTTTGTGCGGTTGTGAACATCAGAATAATTAAAGAAGCACAGAGTAAAATCTTGTTTGACGGTCCCAGCAGTCGAACCACCGGGCTACAGCCTTCGAGGGAGCCGACATGGTGCCGTCGCCACGTGGGCGGGTCTTCTCCTCTATCCACCCAGCGCCGCCTCACAGAGACACAGGGGAAGGTGAGAGATAGCCGCGCACCAAAAGTCTCGTGTAGACAGGGTGTTGCAGAAAACCCCTACCTAGTCTTCCACAGTCAATTCCGGTTTTTACGATTTAGGTATCTATCGGAAGCTCTCAAAAAGGCGAGAAAACAAGGAGGGTTTGTTTTCGTTATTATGTGTTTTATTCGCTAATTTTACGTTCAAAAACAATGAAAACCGCCGATTTATGCAAGATCGGCATGCTAATTCCGAAATTCCTGCTGAAGAATTACCGTTTTTGAAAGCCTTAAATATCGATGGAATCAGGTTAAATTTCAAAAAACGAAACCCGCTTATTTTCCCGCTCTTTCGGGTTTTTTCGATAGATAGCTATGTCGTCAAAAAAATTTTAGGACAGCCTATAATTCCGGGACAATTGGTGACAAACCTGGGAGAAACGATGCCCGAATAAGGCCTGCAGCCGACGGCAACGGACGGACGGAGGGACGGCCGCGACGCGTATGCCTATGATCCATGGACTGCGTGGCGTGTCGCGGCTGTGATGAAGTCCAAGCCTAACGGCGTTCAAAGCTAAAAAATCAGCCGTTTCACAAAAAGTCATTAATCACAAAAATCACAATCTCAAAAATCACAAAAAAAAGATCCCAAAAATCACAAAAAGAGTTCTGAAAACCACGATTCAATGGGGACGACCGAAAAATGTTGCCTAAATACGGCCACAAATTTTGCATAAACCATCATTTCCGCGGGTTCTCCATTGCAACAAATTTAGCCTAGCCGAACCGGAAGTTGCCCCACATTTGCATTTAAAATTTGGTAGAAAATGGATTTCGGACACTGGGGCATCATACGAATTCGTCCTCGGCCACGGATGGTCGTCAGCATGCTGCGCCAATTGATGCTCGTCGCCCTGCTCCTGCTCCTCGCCATCCACCTTCCGGGCGCTCATGCTCAAGAGGTACAAATTTTTTTCAAATTCAAACTCCTCTTTTGATGTCATTATCACGCACTCTTTTGCAGGGCTGCCCGGAAGGCTACGGTCGACCTCTCGCCTGCTTCGTCGTCAGGGATCCGGAGCAGCGGTCGGCTGCGGATGTAGGTTTCATCTCACTCTCTCCCTCTCGCTCTTCCTCTCTCTCTCTCTCTCTCTCTCTCTCTGTCTCACTCTCTATCTTTCTCGCTCTCGCTCCTCTCTCTCTCACTCTCTGTTTCAGAATGCCCTCTGCCACTGCCCTGTGGCCCCCGGTGCAGTCTGCGACAATCATTCGCACATCAAGGCAATAATCGTCACTCATTAGTATCAAACCCTCTGCTTTTAGGTCTTCAACAAGACGATGTGGCTGAACTGCAACTTCGACCTGTTCATCGAGAAAGAAGGGGGATGCTCGACGAAGGATCAGCCGAAGGATGGGCCGAGGGGGATCTGCCTTGCTGGATGGGAGCACGCCGCCGTTCCGCCCGATCCCACCACCACTACATCGGTTTGGCAATGTCATAATCTTGGGATACGGATTTTAGACGACAACCACCACCACCACGACAACTACGACAACTACCACCACGACGACGACCACTACAACAACGACCACCACCACCACAACGACCACGACCACTACAACGACCACCACTACAACGACCACCACTACAACGACCACCACCACCACGACCACCACCACCACCACCACCCACCACCACCACCACCACCACCACCACCACCACCACCACCACCACCACAACGACCACCACCACTACAACGACCACCACCACGACAACGACCACTACCACTACAACGACGGCGACGACTACGACTACCACAACTACAACCACGACGACTACAACGACCACGAAGGCCCCCTTTGGCGTGTTCGTGCTCAAACCGGATGCCCGAAAGGTCGGTGGTTGATTTCCCCCGAGTAATTCCGCACGGCCCTATAACAAAATATACACCATTTTTATAGCATTTTGCTCAGGTTTTAGATATCAAAGCCTTATCAAAAACATTCCAACATGTTCGAAAATTGCGACTCTTTTGGATCAAAAAATTTATGTAAAATAAAATGGCCAAAAATGGTCAACATTTTGAGTTTTCATTTTTAAGGTATATTTTTTAATTTTCCAGCAATCAAAAACTACCAAAAAGCACTAAAAATACATAATAGAGGATGGGGCGTTAAGTACAGGGTGTCCCAAAAAAAACGACCCATCTGGCATTTCGCCGTGTTACATCCAATCGGTCCCAAATTTGGACCAGAGGTGTATCGGACCCTAAATAACAACAATCCTGACTTATAGCCCCGTAGCTATCGTGGTTCTCGAGTTATAAGGAAAACACTGTTTTTCCCGGAATTCTGAAGCATTTTTTCGGCTATCTTTTCGGACTTTTCATCGATTTGCATCGACTTCCGGCTGTGAATCCCTAATTTCGCTAAAGAACTTGCGTAATTTTGCGTTGTAAAAATCGAAATCAAATTTGTAAAAATTTGTAAAATTTGTAAAATTTGTAATCAAATCTGTAAAAATTAAACAAATGTAAACTTAAATCAAAGTTTATTTAATCAATTTTACTCTGGAAAAAATTTCTTAGGGTGAAGAAGGCCTACTGGATCATTTTCGCTTAATGTTTAGGGGGTCTATTTCCATGAAAACTATGAAAAATGGAAAATAAAGTTTGTTTTCGCTATAACTCGAGAACTACTATTGCTACAGGGCTATAAGTCAGGATTGTTGTTATTTAGGGTCCGATACACCTCTGGTCCAAATTTGGGACCGATTGGATGTAACACGGCGAAATGCCAGATGGGTCGTTTTTTTTGGGACACCCTGTATAGGTGGGAAAACATAAAGGGGTTTTCCCGCTGCTAAACCCCCCGGCGCCGCCGCCGCTACGCTATCCGTCCAGAACCAATTTTTTTTTGCCATAGCACGGAGTCATCTGATTCCCCATTTCAGTGCAACACCTTGAAAGAACCCTTCGACCAGTGCGTCGACTGCGACGTGGGAGAACCTGTTGCTGACGAAAGGAACATACAAGCGGGTCGCTGCCCAAAATGCGAAGGGATTGCCGTCGAGGATTGTCCGGTATGCTGATGAGGTTTAACCCTGCGAAAATTGCGATATCGGGTCACTCCTCTAGCGAGTTTTTACCGCTAGCTGTAAGGGTCAAAAGGGGACACAGGGGTTCAAGGGGGTTTATTCCCCGGGGCGGGGCGCTCATTATTTTAAATTTTTTAAAATTTTAAATCTTAAAAATCGGCCATGTTGAGCTACGGGTTCGTGAGATAGCCGATTCAAAAGAGCTGTTTTTTTACCTCGGCGGACGCCTTACTCTCCCCACAAAAGTATTTGGCTAAACTCCAGATAACCCCCAGCCGACCCCCACCTACCGTATCTCGGCTCCCTGTTCATCTACGGGTGTGTAAAGTATACCAAAATACTCGCCAGAGCAAGACGAACATTTTGGTATACTTTACACACCTGTAGATGAACAGGGAGCCGAGGTACAAAGTTGGGTGCCGGCTGGGGGGTTATCTGGAGTCTTATTAAGTATTTTACGGAATTTTAGAACGCTTAAAAGTAGGCGATTTGTGGCATTTTGGGTATTAAAAACGATTGTAACCTTTTAATCTGAGGGGTTTCGCAACTTTTGAAAGCAGATTCTCAATCAGCAAAAAATTCTGCACAAGTTGTGCTATCTCACGTATGGAATTTCCACTTCGACCATGTTGTGTTCTTGGAATGAAGTAGAATGCGCTTCGGACAGCAGTATCAAACAACTGTTTATCTACATAAAGTGGAGGCAGGAGGATCGGCAACAGAGCTAGTCTGTGCCGATAAGTGGACCCGCAACGAGATAATACAATCTAGTCTTAGGCGGGAAGTGGCGCACGCGACGCGACCGCAGGGGGGCGCGCGCCGGTGGCTTACCCACTGGATAGGAGGGACAGCCGGGAAAGAGGATCTATTGTGGTCTAGCAAGCTAGCACCACAACACCTCCCCTTGTACAACAACAAAGTACAAGTTCCTAGGAGAAATTGGGACAGGAGAGACAAATAAGGCTTAGCCGGATTTACAGTATATGGAAATACACACCAAAAAAATAAGATGACACTTATTTTTGCTTATTTTCTTCTTACGACGCACACGAACACGACGTGGCAATCTTCCTTCCCTCAACCTTGAACACGCGCACGAACACGACGTGGCCATCATCCTTCTTTCCTTCTTCGGCTTCACTTGTAGACGCGGCCTTGGGCTTGACACGCGCACCTCCTTCGGTCCATGGCAGCGGCAGCGGCCCTTCATCCATCAATGATCCGCCAGCTTCAGCACGCTCCTTCGGTCCTTTCGTGGGTGAGGACTAACCAACTTCTTTCTTCTTCTGCAACCTTCGCGGCTTCTGGGCGGTCCTTGGGGCAAAACGGCGGCCGGACGCCGGGCACTTCTTTGCGCTTGCACCCTCCTCCTTCATCGACAACGGCAGCGCGCCCTCCACCCGAAAATGTGGGGGCAAAAAGGGGAACAAAACACCTCCCTTTCAACTGATCCTGCACGAGCGGCCACCGGCACATCATCCATCGATGGCCATCATCTGCACGCTCTGCTTCTTGATCTTCTCGCCATGCCTTCCTTGTCGCTCGCCAACCATGTAGACGTCCCTGACCTCGACCTTGTCGCTCTCCTTGACCTTGTCGCTTTCTTGGTCCTTGTCTCGTCGGCTTGACTTGACTTCTTGCGCTTCACCTTCTTTCTTCATCCTTGATCACGTTGCTTGGGCACGAGTGGCTTCTTGGCTTGGAATTCCTTGTTCTTGCGTGAGTTCTTGATGATCCTGCTCGCCAGTGTTGTGTTCTTGGAATGAAGTAGAATGCGCTTCGGACAACAGTATCAAACAACTGTTTATCTACATAAAGTGGAGGCAGGAGGATCGGCAACAGAGCTAGTCTGTGCCGATAAGTGGACCCGCAACGAGATAATACAATCTAGTCTTAGGCGGGAAGTGGCGCACGCGACGCGACCGCAGGGGGGCGCGCGCCGGTGGCTTACCCACTGGATAGGAGGGACAGCCGGGAAAGAGGATCTATTGTGGTCTAGCAAGCTAGCACCACAACAGACCATAAGAGGGTTACAGTCAGAGATTTTTGTATAAGCAGAAAACCATATTTAAAAATATTTTTATTATAAAAACATTTTGAGTGTCCCCCCTGGTTATCATATGTGTACTTTTCAGTTGACCATAGATGGTCCTAGAGATTTTCCGTGCATTTTTAGAATCTTGTGCCCTCATGTTACACCGAAAGAACCGAGGCTGTTTTCAGTGTGACGACGCGGATCCGTATTGCCTGAACTGTGCTCGTCCCGAATGGCAAGATCATCAGGACTGCCATGGGTGCTGGAGGGATGAAAATAGCGCTCATCCTTCCTGTCAAATAAGGTGCATCCTGGAAAGTGAGGTACAGCCTATCATGTTTTCGGCCCTTCTCGGTTTCCATAGCGCAGTTTCATTTTCTCCGAATTTCTGGCGTTCTGGCATTTCTTTTTCAGATCTACTATATGTCGAGGATCCCAACTGTCGATACCACCATCTATATGCCGTCTATGTGCACCGGTATCCTGGGGACGACGACTGGGTGAGCCAGCTGTTCTGCAAGGGTGTCCTGGGGACAACTTCCATGTTCCCCGACCCTTAAAATTAATATTACGCAAAATTACCCTTAAAACGTTAGATTTGGTAAGAGTATAGAAACCCCCCCCCCCCTAGCCGGCACCAACTTTTGTATCTCGCCCCCCTTTGTGCCAGCGTGCTCTAAAGTATACCAAAACGTTCGCCGTAGGCTAATTAGCAAGACTACATTGCAGTTCAGTCGAAAAAGTAGCGAAAAATAAAAATAAGGAAGGGTAGAAAAGTTGAAGGAGGGGGGGTTTCCTAGACTTGAGCCTTAAATTTTACTAAGAACATTATTAAAACACTTTTTAAATAACCCAAGGGATATCAATGTAGAAGGGCGATTTTGAGAACATCTAGTAGAAACTGGGATAATTGAGCCGTCCACGGACCCTGCACTCTGGTTATTCGGCGCCTTTTGAGAAACTCGCTTTCAGTGGCACTTCGGCCACACAGGCCCTTTCTACAAGCCAGAGGAGGTTCGTTCTTGTGCCCAGTTTTCTCAAACAACCTTTGTCGAAACACCAATAATGATAATTCTCCAGCGCGTCCATCGTGACGTTGCGGCTTCTGGAGCGCCAATCAAGCGGATCCGTCTTCGTCAGCGCACCAAGCGAGATGACGACCCGAACGTGTTCATCTACTACCCGATCAACCCCACTTACAATCCCAAGTGCCGCCGGGAAGATTTTGATAAACTGGTTGGTTATTCACTTTTCTACCAGGGTTCTGAGTTTAGACTGCGAATGAACTGGCGTTGGCCTCGATGAAGCTGCATTTTGGATGTTACGAAGGGACATGGTGCGAGGAGCAGAATGCCTTTCCTAGGTAGCATCACAATTCATTCGTTCCAACCATTCTCCACCCCTTTCAAGTGAAATCTTGGCCAATGACTCGCTGGCTCGCATCTGCTACCCGCGTCCGTTGAAGACCTACATCCTCGGCAAGGGCAGATACAAGCCGGTGAGCATCGTTTCGTTGTGGATCACATGGCGGTGACAATTCCGCGTCCGAAGTATGATGTCATTTTCAGTGGTGCACCGATCCTCACGGCAATCAGTTCGAGCCGAAGAATGTGGCGAGTTGGGGATGTATGGTACTGCCGTTCTGCAAACTGGATCAACCGGGAGAATTCGATGAGTCAGTCCGCATCACAGTCTCATCCATTATCCCCTGTATTTTACAGACAAAAATACCTGAGGCCTGTAGCTGAAAACGGAGATCTGCTGAACTGCATGGATATTTGTCCAAGAAACCAGAATGGCCGTGGATTGACGGACAAACCGGATTGTCGACCCATCCCTAGCAATCCGGAAAACGACTATTTCGGTGTCCTCAGTATAACGGTAGATATCTCCTCTGATTCGCCACAATACTCTTTACAGGAAAAGATGGATTGGTGCGACGCGGAGAAGTCGACTCACAAAGACCCGTGGTCACTCAACCCACCGTGCAATCCGATTCCGCAGTGTCGAGGAAATGTCGAAGGACGTGCTGTGGGTTTTCTAGTCGTCATTCAGACAGAAGATGATCATCTACCACGAGACAATTGCCGTATTTCAGCCGGATGCGAGGATTGGCGCAAGAATCTGCTCTACTACCAGAAAAATGTCGAAGGTGTCCCATGCGTCGTCTACAAGCAGTGCAGTGCTTTGACGGAAGAGGAGAGGCTGAAAGTGGGAGACTTGTGAAGGGATGAAGGTAGATGAACACTTTTTCCAGTACCATTGCGTCGGCTCAATCATGACAACAAGTACGACAAAAAGCCTCTGACGACGACAACGGCAAAGACGACTGCAAAGACAACGACCGAGAAACCGAATGACGGGCTGGGGATGGGGTCATCTTGATTGCAGGTAGAACATTTGGTTGTAATTTGTTCACCTCGTTTCTGCAGCCTTGGGTGGCGGCCTCTGCGTGTTCATCATCGTGATCATCATCGTGTTGTGCTGCTGTCTGAAGAAGAAGGACAAGGGCCCGAAGGGAAAGAAGCCGATTGTCGATGACATGGTGGGTAGATGAGCGCTGCCTGCGGCTCATGCCAAATCCACAATGGCCTTTTTGTAGATGAACGTCGGCGCTGGCTCGGCGGTCGTCGACCTCGACGTGGTGCCAATCAGCAATACCGAGGAGGGAGCAACGGATGCTAGCGAAAGCACTGGCGCAAAGTGTAAGTGCTCTGCGATATTTTGAGGAATATCATCTACTTTTCAGAACCATCCGACTACACGTCTCCACCTACTCGACACAATGATGGGCATCGCCATCACTCGACTACCACCCAAACATACTCGATGCAACACCAAAAACGCCCCTCTAGAAGCCCCGCCCCTCTATCCCCATCTCTCTGTATTTCTTTTGTAAATCTATGTTTGTCCATCATTCTGTTTGCCATCGCATGTAGTTTGTACCTCTGTCCCTTCGTAATAAATCGGGTGCTTGGGCTGTCATGCAGTGACATTACATGTCGACATTGTGCAACTTGGCAAGGAAGAACACGGATCTTAGAAGGCCTTGAAGTCAACGTTGTGCCTCGCGATCGTCGTGATTCCACTATCAAAATTTAGCTTGGAAGGTTTTCTACCGCTCGTCTGGTGGAGAAATGGTCAAAGTTGAAAACAGTCATTGATTTTTTTATTTAAAGGCGCTTTAAAGGGGCTCGGAAGTCAAAATTCGTGCGTGGGGATTGAACCTACGGGTCAAAAAAAAAAAGGGTCGCTGCCGAGGAGTGCCAGAAAAGTGATTTGATTGCGAAAAAAACGTAAAATATTTGAGAAAAACTTAATTCTTTTGGGGGAAAACGACCTTTTGAGTGGGCGGCGTTACATGTCGTAATGCCTCGTAAGGCACAATCTCCGATCTCGGCGATTCTCTGATCAATTTTCATAATTTAAAAGTCTGGAATGATCCAAAATTCGTTGAGGATTCCAAAAATCGCATCAGAATTTTTAAATTCAAGCGTTTTCGCGTCAAACAGGGGCAAAGACCATGCGGCGGGTCGCATCTGGCTATGCCAGGAATCACAACAGGGCCGTGGACCGATTTCGGGCCCTTTAAGGAACAAGGCATTTTGTAAAATTTTGCGGTCTACAAGCTTTGATAGTAAGTTTGCTCAATTTCTCCACGAAAAATCGCCGGAACTGGCCGTTAATTAGATGCAAATGCGGTTCCTTAATGTTTTCAAATGCATGGTAAAATCGCAGGTTTAGATAAAAACATGATTTGAAGATTGTTGCAAACTCGCCGTTGCAAGTGCTTTTGACTGGTGGAACTTTTATTCCCTGTGCGTCAAGCTAGAGGGGGTATTTTTATTGGGGACACCCTGTAGTATTTTTAAACTTAGATTCGCCCATTTCTTCCGAATAAATATTTATTAATTATTGCAAATAGCATTGTAATTGATCTAGCGTTGGATAATCTTTTGGCATATGCAATTATTTAATCAAACGCCAAGCCTGCGCAAAACGATTCTGCGTTATCAACAGGTCCATTTACGGAAAAACACTGGTTTAAACGCCCTCCTGATTCGCCTATAAATAGCAAGCCAATCCTCGACCATACCATCGATTAATTTTCTATCTACAATCGAAACAGAGCTACGCAAGGCTGCAAACCTACGCCTGAAAATCGTGCGAACGATTGGAAAGCGCTGATCGACAAATTTAATGGCGGGTGGAAGATTGTCTTCAAAAAAATAGGAACTATCGAGCGAACGTTGTGGGTCGAATGGTTCCTTGAGATCGTAGTACGCTTCTACGGTTTGTGCGGCCTTGAGCTCATCTTCAGACGGTTTCCGAAAGTGGATCCAGGGACCGGGCGGGGAAAGCCGAGAACCGCTCGCATCTCCTGATTGCCAATGATCTGCACGGCCATTTCCGTCAGTTTATGCGTTTGCATTCCGACCACTGAGAATCTAAACGGAATAAAGGATTAATTTAAACCAGGGTTAACAAGGCGCTTCGCAGCTTTTCACCCCTGGCCCTGTCTGAAGGTGTTATAGTCGTCACTTTGCATGATTTCATGAATTCCGATGACAAAAAGGTAAGAGTTTACTTTACCCCTTCCCCCACAGCCGAAGGGTTTCGAAGTTTTCGGTATATTTGCATTTTTGTCGGGATTTTTGCAATCCCTTTCGATAGGGGATCAAAAAATATACCAAGAGCTTTAATTTGAGCCTACAATAATGTAAAATAAAGAAGTTATAGCCAAAACATTCCGGCTGGGGGGGGGGTAAAGTAAACCGTAGCCCAAAAAAAATGCAAAGCGTTCCCTCGCCCAATTATATGGGTTACCGCCACTTACCGGGGATGCTGATTTTTCCCTAACAAAAAAAGCGCCAGAAATTTTTAGAAAAACTGAAATTTAGAGCTGAGAATTGCTTATTTAGCAAAATCCTATATGCTTTCCGTCTTCCCAGAAGTTGCACGTGGTGACGGAAGTTGCACATAAAGTCCCACAAACACACACAGACACAATATTTTAACATTTTCCCGCTTCGCGGGTTGTAGGTCACCTTTGTGGTTTTTGCTTTGTTTGAAAAAATTAAAAAAATAGACGAAGCACAGCGCCGCAAGCCGAAAATAGGTTGCTAAGCGGAAAACCGCCCAAAAGTAGGCAAAACAGCGCCGCAATATTGCCTATTTTTCTCAGAGATTTCACGCTTTTCGCAACGAAACGTGACTCTTTTCGCAACGTAACGAAAGTGGCCACATTACGTCCATATATTATGGCAGTATCTCAGCTCCTTACGGAAATATATTCCCAGCTAGCAGCTCGTGCTCCGTGTGGTTGAGGCAGGTTTGAGAAATGTTAGCCAGTTCTTTTCGGAATTCAATGTCGGGATATGAAGGCAAGGTGGTCGTCTCATTTGCGTCATCGCTATTGTCCGGGCCGCTCTCCGTCGATGCTGAGATGGCCGCAATACTGTTGTTAATACTAGTGCTGCATTCTGAAAATCATCAATTATGTTTGGTGAAAATCGGGCGTAAAATGGTTTGCATGCGTTAGTGAAATTTGCCATCACCACATTCCCTTCCGAACGATCCCAAAAAGCGTTGACGCCTACCTGCTGATGCGAGAGCTGCAAAAATGATCAGGAGAAGAAAGGCTGGTTTCATAGTTTTGTTTAGAAAAAAATTATTTTGAGACATTCAAGGAAGTTTGTAAGCGGAAGCCGGACGGATGGAAAAGCGTTTGAGCCCAATTATTAAAATATTCTCGAAAGGTGCGGTTTGAGTGCATGCATTCAAACAGGATGAGAAGAGGGATAGCTCGACCTAATTTTGATATTGTGAGAGAAGGTCAGAGAGGGAGTGAGAGAGCGATAGTGAGAGAGAATGAGAGTGAGAGATATAGCGAGAGAGCAAGAGAGAGATATAGCGAGATAGCAAGAGAGAGAGAGAAAGAGAGAGAGCGAGAGAGAGAGAGAGAGAGAAAGAGAGAGAGAGAGAGAGAGAGGAGGGAGGGACGGAGAGAGAGAGGGAGGGAGGGAGAGACGGAGAGCGAACGAGAGAGAGAGAGCGAGAGAGCGAGAGAGACAGACAGAGAGAGAGAGCGAGAGAGCGAGAGAGAGCGAGAAAGATCCAGAGGGAGAGAGCGTAAGAGAGAAGCTACTACCTCCAAGAAACTTTTGCGTAAGGCTTTGCTTTACCCTTCCCCCCAGCCGGAAGTTCCGGAAAGATTTTCGCTACAACTTTTTGGGCTAAAATTCAAATTCTTATGAGATTTTTTGATGTTCTATCGAATAACCTAACCAAAATCCTGACAAAAAAGCAACATGTTCAAAAATGGTTGGGAATTCTGCTCTGCTCGGAAAATTCCGGCAGAATGGAACGTACATGTCAATGTATCTGTAATAGCGTTTGCCACCAAGAAAACAGCATATATTTATTATTAAGCGTCTCTTTCTCAAGAATAAACTTATACAAGTTGAGGGGTATCTTAGAAAAGTTTACTCAATTTCATCCTTGGCATGCAAATCTATAGCATTTATTTCTCGATCGCTGAAATCTTCTCGAAACAATTGATCCACTGGCCAGATCAGCATTCTAGAGGCCGCTATGGAATCCCGCTCATCTACCACGCGATCAATTAGTTGCCGATCTACGGCCGCGCCAGGGCTACAAACGGCTTCTAACCTACGCCTAAAAACCGTGCGTATAACCGGGAAACGTTCGTCCATGAAAGCGACGGCGGGTGGGTAGTTGTGCTCGAAAAACCAAAGGCCGTTGAAGAGAACTCCAACTGGAACAGACTCCTTAAGTTCATAATAAGCTTCGAGAGTGGTCGTGGCTTGGAGCTGATCGTCATTCTGGTTTCTATAATTTTTCCATAGCCCCGAGCGCGGAAAGCCGAGCACCGAGCGCATCTCCTCAGCTTGAATAACATCCAGGGCCGCTCGCAACAACACGTTGGCAAAAGGATGTATGCCCAAGAATCTGAAAATCAGGGTGGAGAATACGGTGGGACGATCGTTGCTTCTAAAAGTCATCACTTCTAAACGTTTTTGCGTCGGATTATCGGTGTTCGCCAAATTTGGCCATATTTATTCGCCAAGCGACCGTAGGAATTTCAGACTTGGCTTGACTTGAATGACTTTTCGAAGTAATGGTTTTTAGAATTAATTCTTATTACTATCTTACTATCCCCGCCTCTGAAAATTGCGAAAAATTCAATATTAAATTCATACAATTAAAATTGGTTTAACAGCTCATTAGAATTTTGCCTATATGCCATAACTATTTTAGTTTACATATATTTTGGGTTGCAATTAGAACCCTTGCGATATTTTTTGGATGCTCTATCGAATGCGCTAAAGAAATTCGGTAAAAATTTCGTTAATGTTGAAATTTAGCTTTGCACAATAGGGATCCATAGAGTTCCCATAAAGAGCAATTAAATTTTGTTTTTGCCGTAACTATGTTATATTAAACTATTTTTGACTGAAAATAAAACACTGCATATATTTTTGATGCTCTATTGAATAGTGTTGAGAAAATCCCGAAAAATAGTTAGAAGAGCGAAAACTTTGGACTATCGGGTTTGGAGGTCAAGTAAACCGTAGCCGAGAATATTTTTTGTTAGCCCCTACTTTAATTTGTATCCGGCCATTTGTTCGTAATCACGATCCGTCAAATTGTATTCGGCCATGGCAGCCAGCTCTTTGTCGATATCGAGTGGTAGTGGCGAGCTAGTCGCATTTTCGCTGATGGTACTGTTTTCAGTGGCGCCCGCGGTGGATGTTGAGCTCAAATTAGTGCTGCTCAAATTCGCAATACCGCCTGAAATCTTTTCATTAGTTTCGAAAGTTTGACCTGCGTTAATTAAGTTTACTTTGCTTGATCAAGGTACATACTTGTAGTTAAAAAGATAGCGAAAATGACGATAGCATGCTTGAATTCCATGTTTCCACCTGGAAATCAGAGAAATATTAACCATTTTGTGAAATCCGAAATCGAAAACTGAAAGATGCTACCTCCTGGCGGTGTTCAAATCCGCTATTTCCAATCAACTTCCTGAATGATCGTGGAAAGCTATAGGCAATAATAATGATTGTACTAGGGATTAGGCGGCTCGCTCGACCTTATTTAGGGAGCATCAGGCAACACTCCTCTCAATTTTCCCGCGCCGAACACACATGGAAGGAACGAGAGAAAAGAACACAAAGATAGATAGAGAGAGAGAGAGAAAAACAGAGAAAGAGAGAGCGAGAGTGAGAGAGCGAAACAGAGAGAGAGAGAGAGAGAGAGAGAGAGAGAGCGAGAGAGAGAGGGAGAGAGAAGGATAGAAAAAATGAGCGGGGTTGGGAGAGTGAGTTTCTAGCATGATTGTACAATGACATTTGGAAACCGGATATGCGGCAAGAAAAGAAAGGTCAAGCCGTGATAAATACGGAATGGAGTGTTCTGGAGGTATCGCAATTTTGTAATCAAAAGAAAAGACCTAATTACTCAAGCAGAATTTCCAGCGACGTATGCCATTTTTGTCGGCGCACTCATCGCTGAACATTTTAGACATAACAGGATCAATGGCCATATATCTATCGTGGCACTCATGGATCATCCTGAAGATTATATCTCTATCTACCATCACGCCCGGCCCACGAATAGCCTCAAAACTTTGCCGGAAAATTTTGCGAATCGCGGGGAAACGCCTGTCAACAAAAGCGATGGCTGATGCCAAGTCATCCTCATACAACGAAATTCTACTAATGGAGCCCACAAGTAATTCCGATTCCATTTGATTGTAGTAGGCTTTGAGTGTTGGGGCGGCTTCCGGTTCGCCCGGACTTGGGATGCTGAAGTTCTTCCACGGTTCCGTCAAGGGAAAGTCGAGAACGGTACGCATCTCTGTATTTCCAATGATATCGACGGCGGCACGGAACATTTCCCTGCCCACATACTGAATGGCGCCGTCCCTAAAATATTACTGATTACTGGTTGATCGTAACACGAAGACCGTAAAACCGCGTGGCGGTTTTGCCACGATGGTCCCGTATACTGGGTGTCCAAAAAAATCACCCCTTCTCTACCCAAACACTTTTTAGATGCCAGGTGTTTTAAAGTGCCAAATCTCTCTCTGTCTCGCTCGCTCGCTCTCTCTCCTTCTCTCGCTCTTTTTCCCGCTCGGTCTGGCTCTCTCGCTTTCGCTCGTTCTCGCTCTCTCGCTGGCTCTCTGTCTCCGTCGAGCTCTACCCTGTCATTTACGCTCTCTGGCTCTATCTCTCCCTCTCGCTTGCTCCCCTTCGCTCTCTCGCCCTCTCTGACTCTCTCTCTCTCTCTCTCTCTCTTTCTCTCTCTCTCTCTCTCTCTGACTCTCTTTCTCTCTATCTTTCTCTCTCTCTCTCTCTCTCTCTCACTCTCTGTCTCGAGCGGTCATGGCGAATGTCAAGATTTTTTGGTTCACGCGGTATATCACATACCTTGTTTTATTACCAGTCAGCTGCTCGTAGTCCTCAATAGTCATACAGTGCTCCGCGATGACAGCCATTTCCTTGTCGATGTCGATGGGTGGTTGTGAAGTTTTCTCATGCTCAGTGGACGTACTGTTTTCCGCGGCAGTTGTCGTCGATGTTGACGTCGCGTTAGTGGTGCTCAAGGTCGCCACACCTCCTGAAATCTGCTTATTTCTTAAGTTAAGTTTCCAGTTAATCAATGTTTGTATGAGTACTTTCTAGTTAGCTCCATACAGGCCCGTAAGAGGGGGGGGGGCGAGGGGGGCGAGCCGCCCCCCCCCGCCCCCGAAATCGGCCGAAGGCCGAGAAGTTCATAAGGGGGGATCCTTATGATTTAATTTTTCCAAAATTTTTGTTTGACTGTTTTTGGCTATTTTTAACACTAGTTGTAGTGTTATAAACACTACGTTTTCAAAAATTTTGCCTGCGGCGCTGTAGTTTTAGTTATATTAGTGAAACATTTTTGGGGTCGCCCCCCCCCCCGAAATTTGGGTTTGTTACGGCCCTGGCTCCATACCACCGAAGGAATACCATAGCTGAAACAGCTACGTGAAATATAGCATCCGGATAACTTTCATCCTTACCGGTAGACAAAACCACGGCAAAACTGATAACAACTGCTCGCGTAACTGTCATTAATTACCTGAAATTGCAACCTAAATTTTATGACTGAAATTTGCAGACAACGAGATGAAAATACACATCAATTAAGCCGCTGGATGATCATGCAGATGTGCTGATTAGAATAAACATAGCCGCTGGCGAGGAGCACTGAGGGGAGAAAGGAGGTGGCTCAGTCGACCTCATTTCCGGATCCTAACGCAATATATCCCTGGTATCTCCGCATTTCCCTCATGTGGCTATCAGGAGCTATTGTCCACGTGCACTTTTTGGAACCAAGTGTATTGAAAAGGCAAAAGCCGGAAAAATGGAGAGAAAGAGAGCGAGAGAAAGCGAGAGAGAGAGAGAGAGAGAGAGAGAGAGAGAGAGAGAATGAGAGAGGGTTAGCTATGATAGATTACCATGCTCTTGTGTGCAACCCATAAAGTCTATTTTTATCTCTTTATCGAATTGATAGTTTTATATGTTTGTACCCATCACTTCTCAATTGTGCGAATGGTGGGGAGGCGCTTGTCGAGATATGCGATCGGGGCTAGCATATTGCGCTCATAGTAATAAAGGATGTCCAAGGCTCGTTGTCGACTCCGCGGTTCCTTGAGCTCGTAGTAGGCTTCGACGGTTGGCGCGGATACCAGCCCTTCCTCCTTCACCTCTCTACATATATATAATAGTATAGTGGGTCTGTATAGTGTATAGTGGGTCCATGGCCCGGGCGGGGGGCAGCCGAGCACAGCGCGCATCTCCCACAGGCCATTGATGTCCGCGGCTTGTTCGAGCAAAAGCGGTCCCAACCCGGCCACGACGATGGAACTAAAAGAAGTGATCTGGTTGTTTACGTGGTAAGTATGTACCGCACCTGGAGCCTAACAAGGATAAAAAAAGAGAGATAGGAAGAAATGTAAGGAGAAAGATACGTATGATACGCCATTAAATGCGTAATGGTCCCGAGCTGACGACTGCACGCTTTTATGACGTGCAAAAATTGCCTATGTCTACACTAAAATTAGGTTTTTCTTGAAAAAAGCCGAGCCCCTCTTTGTTAGGAATCAATTTGTTCAATTGGAATTTTCAATCAATTGGAAGGAGGTGGGGTGTCTATACAGTATACTTCTCCGCCCACCCTGGGTGGGCCCCCCCTAGGGGGGACAGAGGGGGGACTGAAAGGGGGGATGGTGGGGGCCCCGGGACCCCCAATGACCGTGCCCCCTACCCCCCTGAGGCATGGAGGTATGGCATCTACGAGTTCCATTCGCTATACCGAATTTTCACTATACCGAATTTTCGCTATACCGAATTTTCACTCTACCGAATTTTCGCTATACCGAATTTTCACTATACCGAATTTTTGGTATACCGAATGTTCACCATGCCGATTTTCACGATATCGAATTTTCACCATGCCGAATCTTCGCCATACCAATTTTGATAAGCGGTATGTTCCCCATTTTTTTACTGTTTTTTTTCCAAATAGATGGGCTAGAAAGTTAGAGTTAGCCTAGAAATTTCCAAAAACGCAGGCAGATCGTAGGTCCCGTAGGCGCAGCAGATTTTCTGTTGCACCGCAAAGTCCCAGCCGATCTTAGTTATTAATATTAGTAGAGAATATTAGTAGTAGAATAGCAAAAATTCGGCATAGCGAAATTCGGTACAGCGAAAATTCGGTATAGTGAAAATTCGGTATAGCGAAAATTCGGTATAGTGAAAATTCGGTATAGCGAAAATTCGGTATAGTGAAAATTCGGTATAGCGAAATTCGGCATAGCGAAAATTCGCTGGGGGGGGGGGCGGGGGTGGGGGGGTGGGGTCCCCGGGGCCCCATCATCCCCCCTTTCAGTCCCCCCTCTGTACCCCCTAGGGGGGGCCCACCCAGGGTGGGCGGAGAAGTATACTATACAGGGTTTTGCAAAAAACGACCTTCCTCTAGAGTATACATGGGTCGACGCTTGCATGCGCCGCATAAGGGTGACTGGCCGCGCTCTTCCGGAGCGTGGAGAGCCACGCTGGCGCGCGTGTCTCTTAATAAACCACGCCGAAATGAGCGTGGGCCGCCACGCTCCGGAAACACTTATGCAAAGTTTTCTAAGATGTAAAATCACAGTTTTTCCAAAGCGCGCGAACGCAAAAATTGATACGTTTTCAAGAAGTTAAGTAACAAAAAGTTGAATCACTACCTATGATGTTTATTTATGTAAATTCAAAGATGAACTTGATAGTTATGTATAGGTAATCCATTTTAGCAAACCGAAATCGTAGATATATGTCCTTTGAATTCCGGATTTGCATCCTGAGTTAAACTGCGCGCGTGAAAAAGCACGCATAAAGCGCCGCATAAGCGTGGATCTCCACGCTCCGGAAGAGCGTGGCCAGTCACGATTATGCGGCGCATGCAAGCGTCGACCCATGTACAGTGGCGGACAAAAGTTTCCAACATTTAGTTTTTTGGCGCTATTTTGCCGATTTAGTGTGGAAATGTTCCCTAGATCGCATTGATGGCAGAATTCGGCGTCCTTTTTTTACCTGCAACACGCTTAAGACCACAAATCCGCAAAATAAAAAAGTTTGATAAAATTCTCAAAAATGTCGATGACAAAAGTTTCCAACATTTTTCTTTAAAAGCTCCGTGGAAATGAATGGCGTCCTCTAGAGTGGTAATATTGATGCCAAATCGTTTAACATAATTGTTTTCAAGCATTCATGGTTGCAGATTAACTCCTACAGCTCTCGGGAATTTTTTAGAAACATCGATTTTAATATGGGAATTCGACATTTTGGCTTCTAACTTTCGAAATCTTAGTTTTTGTCTGGATATCGATATAAGGCCCGATAGAGCGCGAAAAAACAAACATTTTGATATAAAATTGCTTTGTGCTGCCCGGCTGCGGAAGAAGCTACACATAAATCAATTCTGCGCGCGGGGCAAATGCATCTTTTTGTTAGAGACGGCCTCCCATTTACTATGCGCGCCACTTATGAGGCGCGTCGACCGTCCGTATCTGTTTGGATAAGTGCATTCATAAAGCCCATGTAATATTAAAATGTTTGTCTTTTCGCGCTCTATCGGGCCTTATATCGATATCCAGACCAAAACTAAGATTTCGAAAGTTAGAAGCCAAAATGTCGAATTCCCATATTAAAATCGATGTTTCTAAAAATTCCGGAGAGCTGTAGGAGTTAATCTGCAACCATGAATGCTTGAAAACAATTATGTTAAACGATTTGGCATCAATATTACCACTCTAGAGGACGCCATTCATTTCCACGGAGCTTTTAAAGAAAAATGTTGGAAACTTTTGTCATCGACATTTTTGAGAATTTTATCAAACTTTTTTATTTTGCGGATTTGTGGTCTTAAGCGTGTTGCAGGTAAAAAGGACGCCGAATTCTGCCATCAATGCGATCTAGGGAACATTTCCACACTAAATCGGCAAAATAGCGCCAAAAAACTAAATGTTGGAAACTTTTGTCCGCCACTGTATACTCTAGAGGGCCGCAGAAGTTTTTGCGGCCGATTTTGGCGATCTAGGTGTCAATTGAAAGCTCTCAAAAAGGCGAGAAAACTAGCACGTTTCGTTTTTCAACCACGCCATATTAATCGACGGGGAAATTCATGAAAACTGAAGATCTTATGCAAACTACGCATATAAATTGCTTGCTCAAGCGATTAAGACAACGCTGATTTTACGGATTTTGAATGAAATTGTTTAATATTGAGCGCGGGCTTAAGTGTTCAAAACGAGCAGCGCTTGTCTTCCCGCCGTTTCAAGGGCTTTCAATGGTGTAATTATCATACCGAGCTGACGTTTCTCTGGAGTCAATTTTTTGGGACACCCTTTATATAGTAGGCTTTCCTTACCTGAAAAGAAATATCCTGCACCTTTAAAGGGATTGGAATATGAATATATTGGAAATTTGGTTGCCGGTGTACTGATTGACATCTTCCTCGGGGAGGCACATCCCAGCAATTTTGGCCAGTTCCTTGTCGATGTCGAGGCGTGTAGGTGAGGCTGTTGTGTTATCCGCGACGCCGCTATTATCTTCAGCGGTATTCTTCGGTGTCGTAATTGAGATGGTGGTGTTGTCCACGGCAATACTTCCTAAAAGTTGCTTTTCGTTGGCGCATGGAACTGTCGTGCTGGGGGAAATGCCAAAGCCCCGGCAACCAAAAGCCCGACCTCCATAATGCTGTCATCCGAAATCCCGACAGCGATAATACCGACAGCAAAAATCCCGAAAGCGATAATCCGAACATGCTTTTCTGCCAGCCGCTTTACTCATAAAATGTTGTTAAAAAATGCGGTTTCTGGCTGTCGGGATTATGGCTTTCGGGATTTTGGCCCTCGGCATTTTGGCTGGAATTCGCTCTTTCCATCGTTAATTGCTTGCATGCCAAAAAGTTGTCAAAATAAGGATGACGATCGTGTTTGTATATACCACATCAAAAGTCTCCTGATCATTCCTGCAAGTTTTGCGTTCGTGAGGAGTTTAATTAAACAAATTTTCCGAATTTTTAAAAGTTAAACTAAAAAGCCAATAAAATCGTATTCGAAAAACTCCAGAAATGTTCAAACAGGAGAGGTCGACCAGTTCACAGCAAGAAATTAATGGCAATGTGGTAGCGGAAACGTTTACTAGCAGCGTGTCCCCTTCGACGCCCGAGACTAGGCTTATCTTGCAAAAAACAAACTTTTTTCATTGGGGGTTGAAAGGAAATAAATAAGGGCTCGCTGGGTCGACCCCGATTTCCTTATCATATTGGCAAAAAGACAAATCTTTGGAAAGTGAAAAGTGGAGATAACATCGGATTGAGACATGATTTAGAGGGCGTGTTATTTCAGAGGAAATACCGTATTTTCCAATAGGGCGGTGGGCGACCGTAAAAATTATGGGTTTTTTCTGAAATTATGATATTCCTATCGTAATTCCGGGCCTCTGAATACCAAAAAAACCGAGTTATGGGAAGGATCTATCAATCTCCTCTCCAATTGCCTTTGGATCGATCCTGAGCGCGCTGCCCTCTCCCGCGATCACGCACTATTTTTCGTTTGTTCGGTGATTTTGCGGGCGTAATTTATTGAGGATACTGAGCTTGCTCTTTTTGTATACTTGTTTATGGGGGAAATTTATCGATTAATAGTTCTGGGCTTCATTAGATCCTCACCACTTCATCATTAGGTCCAAAATTCTAGTAAATTTTTTCATCTGAAATTTTTTAGCAGGAAAGGAAGCATGGCGTTATGCTTATGTTCATAAAATCCATTTTCATTTCTAACTCCTCCATCGTAATCTCAAATTATCGATTGACAAAATTAATTTTGAAGTAAATCCACACAAGCCTGGATGCAGGCTTAGACGATTAAATACCGGAGCGCTTAATGTGGATCAAGGCTATGGAGACGGCAAGATTTTAAAAGTTCAAGCTTTTAAAATTCGAAGTGCTGAAAATCCGAAATCCTGCTTCTCAACACTCTGATTCCCAAGATACCAATTTTCGAAATTTTTACATTTTTTCACGGCTATTTTAATGAATAATCTGCCTCATTTCTGCAACACACAATTGCAGGCGATGCGTTTTACTTGCTTTGATTGTCCGGATTGCTTGTCGCAATTTGCCGATGAGGTTGATTCGGATAAGGATGGGAAGCCGGTGGTGGACGGGGGACGATTGGTTTGTGTATGGTGCGCCGGGGATAGCACAAAACCTGCTCACATCGTAATCGAACAGATGCAGAAGCGATGCTTTCAGGTACGTCCTTGTCCGGAGCCATTAGGCTGCGAATTCATTAACTAATATTATTTGCGCGAAAATATTTGCTAAAACCGCCTTTTTCGAAAATAAGGTTTTCGAAAAATAAGCTTCGAATTAATAATGTGAAACGTCCAAAAACAACTATTTTTCAAAAATATAGCTTTTCGAAAAACGGATTTTTCGAAATGTGACTTTCTACAATGCGTATACAAATTCGACAGACAACGGGTCGGTTTCCCAAGAAGTTTCGTTTCGGAATTTTTTTTTGACACTTTGGTTTGACCTAACCGCGATCCGAAAATTAAAGAAAATCCCATCCTATCGAAATTCCCTCAAACCCGTTTCATTGATTAACACACCTTCTTTCAAAATTTTTTCAGAAAACCGACGAGGGTTGGGAGGCCATTGGAAAAGTTCCAATCTTGTGCTGCCATCAATGCCAAGCACCCTTCAGAAAGGATGAAGAATTTTCGATTTCCGCCGGTCAAAGATGGCTCCGCTGCGCTGCGTGCGGAAAGCATGCCAAAAGCGTCAATAATACGAAGGAAAAACGCGTATCCGACTCGTTTCGAAACATTGAGTATCTGCCCATGTACAAAAAGATCGACGAGTGTTTGCTGGATTGGATGGGAAAATTTCAAGACTCAGTAATACAGCACAATGAGGGTATAGATCAAGCTCTCAGGGCCGGGAAGCTTCAGAAGAAGAAAAGAGGCGCTCGTGGTAAGAAGAAGAAAAACCCTAGCAAAGTGGAAGAAGCTGGCGCAACGACATCCGACTGCGATAGTTGCGATCGGATCTGGGAGCAAAATGACATGTTTGTATGCAAAGACTGCCAGCGGTTCATCTGCCCACTATGCTGTCTAAGAGACCATAAGACTCATGAATACGGAGAATTCCACGCCACTTTGTTAGCTGATACAGAAGCAGAAACACGCGCGTTTCTGACCCAATTCTACACCGGGTTGCACGGAAACATCGAAGGGATTCACGCGGCAATTTCGAGGAATCAAAAGAGTCTTCTGGAGGCATGTGAGGAGGGCTTGAAACGGGTCCCCGAGCTCTCCAAGTTTCAAATCGGCGAAAAAATGTGCGCAGCGATGCGAGCTACAGCCGACAGTTATGAGAAATCCTTTGAAAAGTATTTGCCTCACGCGCGCATTTACAATTCCGCTCTGGAGAAATTAAAGGATGATATGGAGGTAGCGCTGCGTGAATTTGTGCCTGAATAAATATGTTTGGTTTCAGATTTTGAGGTACTCCCAACAAATATGCATCACGGCCCCTTAAAAACAGAAACGTGTTTTTGCTTAAACAGAAACTAGACCTGGTATTTTTTGAGGATCTGGCGACGGAAAACGATAGCAAAATCCACTCGGCTTTTCTGAGTGTGGCTCAAAGGCAGGCCCGTAAGAGGCTGAAACCCCCCCCCCGAAATCGGCCAAAGGCCGCCAAGTTCATGAGGGGGGGACCCTTATGATTTAATTTTTCCAAAAAAATTTTTTGCGGCGGCGCTGTTTTTGGCTATTTTTAACACTAGTTTTAGTGTTATAAACCCTATGTTTTCAAAAATTTGGCCTGCGGCGATGCAGTTTTAGTCATACTAGTGAAAAATTTTTGGCGCCCCCCCCCCCGAAATTTGGGTTTGTTAGTCATCTGTTACAAAATTTCGGACCCCCCTTTGCTTTAAGAACCAATTACGCGTCGATTGGAGCGTGCCGTAGCCTAGCCCCGTCTTCCCCTCTCATGCGCGTTTTTCTTAAAGGAGGAATCGCCGTGGGGGGGGGCGGGGGGATTTGGGCTAGTTGCCCCTTCACTGTTGCGGCCTTTGCTCACAAGGAGACGTTTTTGAGTGTCGTCGGGACTTTGGCACGGGACCAAGCCTATCTTGTGCAGAATTTTACGCTGATTCCGAATATGTTAACCGTTTTTGCGGAATAGCCATTTCTCGAAAGTTATGAACGATTTAAACCTCAAAACAGCTCAAAATCGGCTACTTTCAATAGTCATAAAAGGCTTCAAAATAGGTTTTAGACAAAACCAGATAGTGCATCTGGTTCAGAAAAAAAATTCTCTATAAAATAAGCTACTTAACTCAAAAATGCTGGAATTTTGAAAATTTTTGTAAAATCCCGTGCCAAAGTCCCGACGACACTCAAAAACGTCTCCTTGTCAGCTGGTTCCCCGGCCTCAATTTGAGGAATGTAACATTCAGCCCGATGCCTTCCTAGCTTGCGAAGCCGTATTTACAAAGCTGTTTTATTCGGTTTATGATGCACACCTGGTCCAAAATTTCTTTCACGAGCCGGGTGAAACTCCGCCCCGAGTGGCACAGAACAGCCACTAGGTCGGGGTGAGGAATGTGACATTCAATTTTCGCGAGAACTAGACTTCTCTCGAAGCTTATGTTTGCGGAGCTGTGCTGCCGGCTGCAACTATATAAATGGTTCTAAGCCAACTAAGTGGTAATCTAGTGGGATGCTGGTTCCTACCGTGATTCTCGCGGTTTGCGCGCAGGTTGGTGATGCCAATTGTTTAAGGAACTTATTATTATAACATTTTGTTCGGGGTATGGTAGCCTAGGCAGCGTTGTAAGTGTTATAATCAAGAGACTGTTGTTTTTTTCGCTAGCTGGGAACATCACAATTCCAGGGTAAGACTGGTCCTTTATGACTAGGTACCGCTATAACTAGGGTTTTCATAATTTTAAGGACTCTTCGCAGCACAATTTTTACACATCACCGGAGAGGACATTTTTATCTAGACAGCCTCTCCTATGGCCTAATGGCATTAATACAAAAGCTTATGTGAGAGGTAGTTAGGTTGGCAAGTTAAGTTATGTTGGTAGTAGTTAGGACTCTAAAACCGGTGCCCACAAAGAACTTCGCAATGTTGCTGTAATCGACATTTTCAGTTGATCTCCGCGTTCGTCACGGTCCTCAGCGGTGGTCAGATTGATGGACGTGAGCAAAAAAACCATTTCGTTATGAAATACTGTAACTTTTTGTAGCACCAATTGGAGGGCTCTGTCTCGGTGGTAACGCGTTCAGGGCGCTCACCATCCAAGGCGACCTCGCCTGCTATCGATATTCCAGCCCGCCATGTGATCTAGTCATTAAAGACAAAGATCCAGGGCGGCAGGGTGGCAGTGAGTTTTCAGTAGCTCAAAATCCCTATTATTTTTAGCAAGATTTCCAATGACACTCTCAAACTCATCCTCCCGTAACTATTTGTCCGAAGTGTCGCTTGCTTATGACCAACTAGTGAATAGCGTATGAAATAGCAGTGCACATTTTAGGATACCTGGTTTTCGGTAAAGTGACTTTCGAAAATATGACTCGCACCAAACAGCTTTCTATTCCTATTTATATATTTACATTTTCGATCTATCTTCTATTTCCGATTTCTTCATGCCCGGCCATATTTAAGCATTTTGGCAAGGTAACGGTGGTCCGATTCGTTTCCGTTCGCGAAATATTTTTACGCAAACTAGGGTTTTTTTTGTCCAACTACGCTGATGATTTTTGAAAAATGGTCGTCCGTTATCCCTCCAACAAGTTGCAGGGAATCACCATAAGCTATTTAGGACTCCAGGAAGGTCATTGCCCGACTGGGTTCGCTTGTATCGCCGGTGATGTTTGTTACGACGTGGTAATGATGAATTCTCGATATTATCACCAATACCATTGTAGATTTCGCCGGATATATGCAGGGATAACGATAGCAAGTTAGAAAATCTTTTTCTCAAGATTTTTATCCCTCTTAGCTGTGTCTTGTACCGCGACAATGGATTCTGCCGCTCAAAACTCTACACGACAGCTCAGAAGAAGGACGCCTGTTGCAGGACTTGCCTATATTATTACGATTGCCAAGATGCTGATCCGGAGTCGGTTTTTACAACGCACTAAACTGTCCCGGCAGGAGCTGCCCTTGCCATGATTCGTTGAAGGATTTGCAGTCATAATTACTGTAAGGTGTTGTCACATGGGAGAGAATCCATTTGGGACTAAAAGTCTATCTTGTGCCGAATTTTATTTTGCTGATTCCGAATCTGTTTTTCAAATCTGCTGAAAAGCCCGCTTTAAAAAGTTACAGCAATTTTTTTAACAAACTGGCTGAAAGTAGCCGATTCCCTCTAAAAATCTTGCAGAATATTTTCTGGATAAACACAAGTTATAACCCGAGTTTTGCGATACGTGTCCGTGAGGTAGCTCATTTGAAAAGCACCTTTTCTACACCATCTTCTGTGTTTATTCAGAAAGGATTTTACTAGCTTTTTAGAGAGATTTTAAGACGACGATGTTGGGCCAGCTTGCAACAAAAATCGCTTTAACTTTTGCCAGCGGGAATTTCAGCAGATTTCGAAAACAGATTCGGGATCAACGAAAAATTCTACGCAAGATGGGCTGAGTCTCGAATGGAATTTACATCCTATGTGAAAACACCTTACAGTAGGGTTAACGGGGGAGGGGATAAAATCACGGGGCATGCATTATGAGATTTCAATTTACTGTAAGATTTTGCGTTGCCATCCAATAGCTTTTTTAATAGACCGCAAAACATCACATTGTAACTAATTTGATAAAAAATTGGTGTGCCCCACCGCGTTATTTTATTCGTTATTTTGATCATTTTGATCCTTTTGTTACCATTTTCACTTATCGATTTTCAGCTGCCCGCTCTACGAGAAGAACAACAACTACTGCAACAACAGCACGGACACCGAAGAGGTAAAGCAAATAAAGTGCAGGAAAACGTGCGGCGTCTGCTGACCATCGGTACCGTACGAAGAAGGCTCGAATAAATCTGAATGTATCTGATCTCACGCAGCGTTATTTTGTTTTGTTTGTTTTTTCGAGTATACAGAGGTGTCATTAATGTTACCGCAATCCGTCCCAAAACCTCTAAAATCTCTTTTCTTCGGATCAAAAGAAATCAAATTCATACCAGCTTCATGCGATGTACAAATTTTTCATATCTGGCCCCGTGAATACCATAAAAATCATGTTGTTGGAGGGAGCGATCAAGCTCGGCTCCCGATCATTTTCGCGGTAGAATTTCGGAAACCCACGACTTTTTTGGGTGGAGCAGCCACGGCCGAGCTTTGGCACCTAAGCATCCCCCGGTTCGGCATCCCGCGAGACAATTGGTCCCATTTTTATTCAAGGGGCGCATAGCAGGACTCATCATTAGGCCTAAAGGACATGGGCGTGGCCTGGTCGTGAAGGGAGGCCCACCACAGCGCTGTTGTTGCATCTGGAGGCCCTTGCCGGATGGCTGGGAAAGCTACGTCCCTTTTAAGTTCACATAGGATTCAAAAATGACTCGGAAAATGTAAACACAGCAACAGGAAATACAGACCTCTTCTATTCAATTCAAATTTTTTTCGTTGCCTGTTCAAAGCAAGGAGGAGTAGATAGCATCACAAAGGCAGCTTCTCCCTCCATGATTCGACAAGATCACCGCGCTGGCCCTAGTCTAAACCTCTACTACTAGACCAGGAATTCACCACTCGGAGTTTTTGAGTCGGCGTAAATGCTACTTGAAAATCTCGGAAACGTCAAGTTTGAGTCCGAATCAAACGCACCCAGCTATCCCAGCAGTCAAAAGTCTTAAGAAAGAAAATTTTCAAACCAAGTTCCGCACCGTTTTCCAGCCATAAAACCCAACGATGATATCCAAACAGTCTGGTTTGGGTTTGATAGTAGCACATGCAAGAAAGTTTTCGTACAGCCGCAATGTATCACAAGAACATAATGTATCACTTCCGAACAGTCACTCCAAAAGAAACGGGGTATATTCACGTACGTTTTAATTGTCTTTGACGGTTGTACCTTAAAAAAGCATTCATACAGCCGTAAGGTTACAAAACCAGCCTACGTTAGTTTTTTAGCGGATTCGTAACGGCTTTTCATTTCACACTAGAAGACATGTAGGCGTTATTCGTTTCCGCTAGCAATCTGGTAGTTGTGACAATCAGTTGAGCCACGCTTAAAAACGTAATTTTTAGGCAGGCTGCAAAAGGATATCTACCTATTCGATCGCGTAGCATCTGCAGTGCATTTCCACGAGCGTGGTGAAACGGTTTTCTTTACAGCCGAGATCTTGCTGTTTCTTTTGGGGAAAGCCTCTGCTATGATTTTGAACCTAAAAAACCCATCAGGCCAGAACGTTTTACGGTGTAACCCAGCAACCAAGAAGTAAATCTAGGCTTGTCCCTGACTGGCCGCCTAACAAGGAGACGTTTATTCAATATCGTTTGGGTTGCGATTAAACCAAGCCTAGCTTGTGCAGAATTTTGCACTGATTCCAAATACGGTCACCATTTTGTGAAATCACCCATTTCAGAAAGTTATGAATTATTTAATCCAGGACAACCATAGTCTGGGCTCATTCTGCGCGTTCCTTGGTCTTAAATCATTTATAACTTCCGGAAATAGCCAATTTTGCACATTTTGTAACCATATTTGGAAACAGCGCAAAATGTTGTACAAGTTGGGGTTATTGCAAACTTGATACCCCGACGACAGCAAAAAACGTATCGTAGCAACATAAAGCCAGCCATTGCCTACTCACCCACCTCGGTAGCTTCAAGTACGCACCATATTGAGCAGATGCCTATTGATTGCGTCGATTATGCATTTATTTTCCAAAATTGGTGAAGTATATCTCGAACCAAATGGTATCCTCGTCGAAAAAAGCTCTTTATGCAGCTATTGTTTAAATCATTGGTAGAACTTCCCAGCGTTGAGCTTCGCTACAAGTACAACATTATTAATTGACGCTATGGGCTACAGAAACTACAGAAACTTATTATTAGAACGGAGGTTTTAACGAACGCAAGAGCTCAAAAAAATCAATAAAATGTGGGAAGTCGGGATTGGCGCGAATTTCGCCGGAGTTATCACGGAGTCAGGCCGGCTGGTCAACCTCTTATCAGTGTCAAAAACTATGCCTGCACCCCTCCATTACCGGAAATACTCCAAGTAATGGCCACGCGAAGGGGCTTGCCACCAAGATAGCAATGACTGTCAAGTTGTTCCCCTACCGGTGGATCATCGGGACAGCGGAGGTCTGAGGAATATATACGCCGAGTGTTTTCCCACAGACCTCGAATAAGATACAGTGCATTTACCAATGGAAGGACAGATAGAAACAAAAGATTTATGTACGTCAGTACATACATCACAGTACATCACGGTACATCACGTACATCACGGGCTATATATATACCATAGTACATCACGGGCTTTCTAGGTCCAAAGATAGCTCCGGGTCATGGTATGGGCCGAGGAATCATCCGTGGTGACCAAAAAAATTGTCTACCTAATAATTACAAACTAAAAAATTTGACGAAAACAATGTGATTAATAGTGGCAGAGTTAAACGATTTATTCAAGGTATCCAGCGGGATTTGGGCATCGACTTCTTGCTCATTATGGCGGGTACTATGAAAAACTGACAATCAGGTCTACTACAGCCAATGATGCGACCCAGCCCGGGTGGTAAATCCCCTGTCTCGAATTGCACAAAAACGAGCGATCAGAGTCTCGAATGAGGAAATCTCGCATTGGGAAACTCCCTTAGAAATTTTCACAACGAAGTTGTCTTAGGTTTCGAAGAGGTTTCCCTTTGAAATACTTGAGGTACAGTTCATTATTACGAGAAAATTAATTAAGCGAGATTTTCCATCATGAATTGTTCTCGGAAAGCAAATTCACCCTAACAAGCACCACTGATTTAGAAATGCAGAAATAACGGCGTCGGTGGATGGGAAGGTTCAAGGGAGTGGCGATTCGGCTATGGTCTGCGCCTGAAACCAAGCTTTTGTTGGTTTCCTTGGTGCCAGTTTTTAGGATAGCTGGCGTGCGTGAACTTTGAATCACGCAGGCCCGCTAACACCAGATTTTCAAAGCACGCCGGAGCCTGTTAGGTGCAGCTGCTTTCCAAACATTAGGGATGGCCATTTTGCAAAATGGACAAGCGTACGTTGTTCAGAATCCAACTCGCTATCGAATGAGCTAGATTTTGAACTGTTTCCCGGATGACTCCCAGAAAGCGTTCCTTATTAGTGTATTTTATGCCTGCAGTACGGAATCGCGTATAGATCCCAAAAAAAAATAGTTAAAATATTGCAATTTTGGTCAATAAACCTTTTCCCTCGATAAACTTCCCTCCCCCCCCCCCGCCAACAAACCAGAGCCTCCGCCATTTTCTGCAATTTTTTCTCTTTGAATGCATTATTTGTTAACCCGGACGCATCGGGTAAATTTGCTTGATCTTCAAACGCCGCACCGAGCTAGCTCCTGCCTTCCGGCGCATGGTGCAATAGAGCGCTCAGGGAAAACCAAAATTTCCTAAAAATCTGTGTTTTGGCGGAATCAAGCGAATTCACTTTCGCTGATTGCAAGTGAAATGTAATCAAAATTTATTTTCTCTGCTTCGCCCAGCTCTTCAAAACATGCAAGGTTCCTAAATGAATTTTTTGATTGCAGGTGAATCATAGTTTTGGGGCATCTTTGCTTCCTACTTTCATTTGCCAAATTTCATCTTGCTTCCAACTCCCCAAAAATGGCTGCATTTTCCTATGTACTGTCATTGCTTTTCTTGGCTCCGCTGGCGTCTGCTCACTCCAGCTGGGGCACGGCTTTCAAACAACGCTGGTTGCGCATTGTCGAGGTTTAACCGACCTTCAAAAAAATTGCTGTTCAGAGTAACGACACGGAGGCTCTGCCAAGCGGGTTGAAGACGACCATGTGCCGGTTGATGAACTTTTTGCTTAATGAACGCCAAATTCAGGGATTTGCGCTTGGCCCTTGAGATGGGCTGGGAACCGGCGAGCATCATGGATGACATTGCCTTCATCAAGCATTCGACGAGAGGAGCAAGTGCCGCGACAATTAAACTGCTTAGGGCCAGGATCGATGCAGACAATCAGCTTTACAACAGTGCGCGGACGTTATACAAAATTTCGTGCGTCGGTGATGAATGGAAGGCAAGCGGTGAGTGGGGGGAAGGGTGAAGCAATGTGCGGCAAACGGCGGTTTCTGTAGGCAATAGAATACAAAAAACTTTTAAAAAGCAGGAAAATGTTTTAAAAAATTCGAAAATTTGGTATTAACCAAATTTTTCGTTATTTGTGTTGTTAATTTTCGGTATTTTTGGCTGTTTTAACGGGATTTCATGAATGCCATCGCATAGAGCATCAAAAAATGTGCTAAGAGATTTAATTTGAGCACGAAATAATGCATTATAAATTAGTTATTAAAAAAACATAGCAAAGGGCTGGCCATGAAATTAGGCGTAACATAATGTACGTAAGATTAGGCAATAAAGTATAACAATAATGTGATCATCATTTTCGGCGTTTTGAGCTTTTTCGCCGGGATTTGATTAGTGCCATCGCATAGAGCATCAAAAATATACTAAGATATTTAATTTCAGCCCGAAATACCACAATTTAAAATTAGTAATTTTTTAAGCTAAAAGATAATTAATTAAAAATCGTTAAAAATGAGGTTTTTGGGCTGAAATTAAACCTCTTAGTAGAATAGCAGGATATTTTTTATAAATACAAAAATTGTTTCCACCCCCGTTATTTGTCCCCCCCCCCCCCGGTTAAGCAACCTTCACCGAACCAAGATTACACTATATTCAGTCCTCCGTTCGCACGAATGCCAGGTCAACAATGAGAAAAAAGCCAAACAATTCTGCAAAGAATTAATGCATGACGAAAAGTACCCGGAGTCGGTATATTGGTTGGAAAAATGCGGGTAGGGGTCGTGTAATCTAACACGGACCAACTACCCAGTTTCGATCCCGAGATGTACGATTGCGCGATGATGCGAACCGGTGCGGCCTGCGGTGGTGATTATGCGGTGTTTGAGATCGCCAGAGAGGCCCTAATCGCGGTAATCATGTTAGGTTTTTCGATTCAAGAATACTCTTTCAGAACCGCATCATCGATGGTCTGCCTGACAAGAACACACACGATGGGCTGAAGAAACAAGAATGCATTGAGAAACGAGAAGAATTGCTTTACCGCCTGCTTTACAGTTTCGGGCCATACGATGAGGTGAATTTTTGGTGATGAAAGCTTTCGAGATGGAATAAATGTTGTGTTTTCATGCGACCACACCCGAGCACACTCACTCAAAGTCGAAAAAGCGATAAAATCGATAAAAACAAGCAAATTCGCAGCTAAGAAGTGAAGGGACCTTATTTTGTCAATCTTTTCCAAAGCATTTTGACTGCCGGTTTCTAGGCCCTTGACGTCAGCAAAGGGGTTCATTTTGCTAAAAAGCAGAGAAAGAGAAGAAAATGGCGCATTTAAATAAAATGCTGGTTTTGAAGAATGTTGCAAACTCGCCGCTTCATGAGCATTCGAATCGTGCAATTATCATTACGCGATACATTATCATTTTTCGATACTTCTGCGTCGAATTAGATGGCGTGTTTTTATTAGGACACCCTGTAGAGGAAATGAAGCAATTCTTAGCAGGACCGTTCAGACACATTCCCACGTTCCATGTTCTCTCACGATCCTGGACGAAAATTGCGGCGGGAAACAGGCAATTTTCGATTCGGCACGGATCGCGTTGATGGTGGTAGGTTACGCTAAGCGACATATTGTTGGCTGGAGAATTGGATCCGTTGTGGCACAGAACCCATACGCAAACTTTCAGGGGCAAGCCTTCTAATATATGGCTCGGGGTGCAGGCGAGGATGCCGAAAAGGCCTTGGCCGTGGCCGCCGGCGTGCTGTATGAGCAAATCTTTGTAAATGGCCTGGAAGGTACCCCTGATATTTTTGAGCCTCCCTTTTCAACGCCGCCTTATTCAAATTTTTCGATGAGGACTTTTGTTGCAAATCAAAATCTGGCACCCTTTCCTGAACCGCAGCACCAGTTTTTTTTCACTGATGAAGTTCCGAATATTTGCAAACCCGCGCCCGAAATTTTCCGGCTGATTTTTGGCATGGTGGTGGAAAAACACATCCTCTTTATAAGTATGCATACATACAAACATACCTACATACCAACGCAGACCTCCCTCGGAACGCAATTTAAATCGGCTGTTAAAATTCGAAATTAACTTTTTCAAATTTGAAAAGCTGTAATATGCAAAAAGCGTCGCCGGTTCCGATGGTGTATTCTATACTTCGCCAACCACCCCGGGTGGTACCACCCCTAGGGGTGGTTGGAGGGTGGGGCGGGGTGGTTGGGGGTGGTGGTGGGGGGTGGTTGGGGGTGGTCAATGCATTAGCCACCCCACCCCACCCCTTACAAAATTTTTTCATGATTTGGCAATAAAAGCTTGTTCGAGTCAGATATGCTCCCTCAAAGACAATGTAGCCGGAAGACCAAAAAGTTTTATTGCCAAATCATGAAAAAATTTTGTAAGGGGTGGGGTGCAAACACCCCAACCACCCCCAACCACCCCTCTGACCACCCCCCAACCACTCCCCTCGACCACCCCCCAACCACCCCCCGCCCCACCCTCCAACCACCCCTAGGGGTGGTACCACCCGGGGTGGTTGGCGAAGTATAGTGTATTCAGTTTTGCGATCCGTTGCTTGGTTCTTTTTTTAAATCCGGAAAAGGACCCCAAAAGAGTCGTATGGAGGGGTACCTCAAACCAAAAGGGGCTAGCGGGCTACGCCCGCTAACCCCGAAAAAGGAAGGTCCAGGGTTCCTGGACGTGGTGCAATGGAAAATGGCCGCGAAGCGGTCTTTTTCCACTGGTTTTTACCTCGGCTCGAAATTCGGAGACACGACGACCAACACCCAAAAGATCGGACAATTGTTGGGTCTACCAATTTCCCCAAAACATCTGCTTCGCCCCGATGGCTTCTATTCGAATCGCCTTCACAAATCAGAAATGTCGAGAGTGGCATGCATATGCTTGGTGCTCCTATTGGATATGGGTTTTTGGCTCCTTATGCGAAAGCATCCAGTAAGTATTTAATTGCGATATTCCAAAGAATTCTTTAATCTAAGCCTTGCATCGTCAATATTCTTTCGATTTTAGCTTGATTCCCTACACCAGCTCGAGGGTGCATTTGAACACGTTGAGCAAAGTGTGTGCGTGTAAGAAACCACCGTGTTTGCACAAATTTTTCCTAGATCTAAGCGGACGGTACCGGTGCTAGTCTCTTACGATAAATTTGTCACGAAGGGGCTCCGGGATATTCAAAACCAAACCGCCGATCCTGAGGAGCAACTGGCTATAGCACGTCGCCTGGCAAAGGCTATAGAGCTCCACGCAGCTATTGAAACCTCGTACCTGCGAAGGCAGCGGATTGCTTGCATTGGACCCGTCTTTAATCGCAGATGTAAGTGTCTGAGCATTGTACAGGGTGCCCCAATAAGAAACCCCCCCCCCCCCCCCCCCTAACTCGACGCAGAATGATCGGATCGGAACGATATTTACGCCATTCGAAGGCTCTTAAAATGGCGAGTTTGCAACAATCTTACGAAAACCATGTTTTTATGTAAACGCGCCATTTACCGATTTTTTTTAATGTTTTGCGGTTTTTCGGGGTTGCATACTAGGTGACTTGCCTCAATTTCGCTGAGCAAAAAGGCCCAAAGTGGCCGTTAGAGCGCACGTTCAGGGAGGGGTCGTATACTCTGCCCAACGTGTATACCCTATCGACGTAGGGACAGCGCGCACTGTCTGACCGTGCCGTGGGAGGCAATTTCCCTCCTTTGCGGCCTGGGGCGCCCCTCACCTTGAAGCTGTGGCTGACTGGTATCCATCCGCGCCTCCCGATCGGGGGTCACGGGTTCGACCCCCGGCCGCGGCAAAAATCTTTTCTTTCTTGCCAAAAAGCGTTTAAATGCTATACAAAATCGTGGGTTTAGATAAAAAATGGTTTTGAAGATTATTTCAAACTCGCCGTTTGAAGAGCTTTCGAATGGTGTGTGTAACCGCCAAGTGCTTTAGTCACACGTCTCACGGCATGCGCATTGGCAAGCCTGGGGCCAATTGTACAAAACTGCAGAAACGAAACTGGCTGGAAAAACCTAGAAGCAATGAATGACAGGACAATCGATTGCAAGTGGGTGGTCTTTCGTGTAACCAGAGTGCGTATATTTAGATCTCCGATCGCCTACATGACCTGCACTATGACAAAAGTGGCCGAGAAATGCGGCGGGACGCGCGCAATTTTTGACATGTTCCGACTGGCTTTGGCGTCGGTAAGCCAGAATCTTCTAGCAGTCAAAATAGATGTTGAAGGTCGAGGAGCAGAAGGTTTCCGGCTTTGGCGAGAACCTGTCTGTTCCGTGCTTTGCTGAAATCATCGAGGCCGCGTATCTACAGGTTTTCCTGAACGCTCCTGAAGGAGTCGTGGACATTTTTGCTGCTTGATCAGGATTTTGTTTTGGAATAAATAATTGCGCATCGATAAAGTAAATGAGAATACTGTAAGGTACTGCGACGGACGCTCCTTTAAAAACCCTGATATGACGGAAAATTGTTTTATTCGAGCACGGCGTGTTTTTTGGTTTGAGCCTCGACCAAATTGAGGCGCAGACAGTAATGTGCCGATGGATAATGCACGTCCACGTTCTGCCGAAAGTAAAGCGACCCTTTTTAGCTTCTGCCAACTGAAATCGACACTTGGCTTCATAGCCAAAATATTAAAAGAAACATTGCCGCAACAAAGAGAGAAAATTGACGACCAATCATTGTCGAGTCATTAAACTTTGCAAACCTTCCCCTACCCGACGGCTTTTATTTGACTCTTTCCGAAATTCGTAAAGAAAAAAGTTTTTTGTTTTTTTGTGAATTCTGGGAAAGTCATTTCGGGAAAAAAGACAGACCTAATGAAGAAGAAATTGCAAGGGAGCAAGAATTAGTTCCTCTCAATCAACCTTCAATGAAACTTGCATCCAGATCCGGAAATTCTCCAAATATCACGCCAGAGCAGAATGGGACTGGCAACGACCGTAATCCCGAAGACGTCTGCAGCATTTGCAAGCACGCCTTCGAGATGGAATTGCTGTTTAAATTGCGCTGAAGCGACCTATTGCGCAGCCTGTTTTCTGCGTGGGCACCAGTGGAGTCTCGCTGGAGTCCGACCGGCGATATTCCAGACACAGCAAAGAAGTAATGTTTTGTTATTCATTGCGGTAATGACGAAAATGGCCCGATTTTGAATGGAATTAACAAAAATGGAGTCTCTAGACTCATAGAATGACAATGGAGTTGCCTAAGGCTACCTTTACCCTCAGGAGACGATAACGCTTGGGCGGGCTGACCTTCTACGTAATACCCCTGACAGATGTGAGCAGATGAATTCGGGAGTTTTTCGGGAGATTCCGCTGCTTTTTATGATCCGATAGCCCTTTTCACAGTCACTGAATTCATCGTGTTGCGCCTCATCTTTTTCCGTAATTTCTGCTAGTCATAGTATGGCATTCAAAGCTTTTTTATAACTTAATATCTCAAATATTTTTCCAAAGTTGCCACCTTTGTTTTTTACAGGGTGTCCAAGGAAAAAAGTGCCCTCTAACTATACGGGGAATGGTCACACTATTCGCAAGCCTTTATGACCGCGATTTTCAAATAACTTCACAACCATTTTGTATTCAAACAAGTCACTTAAAAGCGAATTTTGCTGAATTTCGGGTTTGGTGGTCCATTTGGGGGTCCTGGTTAGTTTTGAGGACGCCTCAAGTTCCCCAGGTCAATGGACCTGAATTCGACGTCAATTAGAAACATGGGTCCTGCATTCAAGTTTTTAAATCCGCTAAACGGGCCTTTAAAATAAAACATGGCTATGAAGATGGTTGCAAATTCACCATTTCGAAGGCTTGCAAACGGTGTAGCCTGACGAAACCACCCGGACCCCTGACAATTGGGATTAGAGGCGGCGTTTTTTGTTGAGACGCGCCATATTTTATGCAACCGTTACAGGTGTGATGTCGATGCGAATCGAGTTCTTCCACTGCCCGAAATGCGGAATTCCGTTTGACGCTGAGCCGGGCATGCCGCATTCTATTGTCATAGTTGACCGCATTCTCAACTTTATCGGCTGCAGACAGTGCTACGGTGGTAGGGCAGCGTCGGCGTACATATCCGATATGTTGAAGCAGCCCAACGTCCTGGTTAGTTTTGAGGAGGCTTTATTGCTGTATTGGGAGCATCAGTTGTGTTTTTAAACAAGCTCTCACGTTTCAGAGAACTGACGGCGGATGGTATTCGATTGGCCCTCTGAAAAAATTGAACTGCGCAGATTGCCGGAAGCCGTTCGGCCTGCGCTGCAATACTTGCAAACGGATTTATTGTACGGAACCCATAATCAGCCGTTATAGGAATCGGCAAAAATGCTGTGGAAAGATACTTTCAACTCTCGATCGACTTAGCGGCATCGAAATTTCTTCGTATAACAAATTCGTTGATCGGCATAACGAGTGTCTCGGATATAACGATAACGATGTCAGAAAATTTTTTGACAAGCTGAATGGCGGAAACTTTTGTTGCGATTACTGTGACCGGAATTTTGGAGTGGGGCAGGGCGTGGCAATGGCATGTCGGATGATCGCATGCCCGACGTGTCGAGAAAAGGCTCAAATTCCGGAGAGGTGCCGACTCTGCCCGGCCGGGCCGGAGTTACATCTTGAATGGGTAAAGAAACGGATCACCAAGTTTGAACGGAAAAAAGCTAAAGAAGAACAAGTGGCAGAAGAAGAAAGCACGGAGTATGAAACAGCTGATGAAGAAGCGGATGATCAAGAAAATGTGTTAGCTCCTCTCAAGGAAGCCTCAAACAAACTCGCCGTTCAATCGGAAAATTTGCTCAATTCGCAAGAAAACTGCTCAAATTGCAAAACACCCTTTAAAATCCAACACCTTTTTTGTTGCCTAGATTGCGACCAAAAGATTTTCTGCGGCGCATGCGCTTTCCGAGGCCATCAAACTCACAAATATACCGATTTGATGGAAACAAAGTTGACGGAAATGCAAACGTCAACTCGGGACTTCATCAAACAGCACTACACTGGTTTATACGGTAACATTACTGGTGTCCACGAGGAAATCACGAAGAACCACAACGAGCTGCTGGAGGCCAGCCTGGAGAACCTGGAGCTTGTCCCAATCCAAGTTGATTACGGCAGCGGAGAGCAAACCTGCTCCAAAATTCGAGATGTAGCTGAGAGCTACGAAAAATGCTTTGAAGAATATCTACCGCATGCCCGGATTTACAATAGCGCCTTGGAGAAGCTCAAGGAAAAAGTAAAGGAATGATACATTGCCTAATTTTTTGTCCGAATAAATAATTTTTTGGCTTATAGTTTTGTCAACAACCAACGAAAAATTGCAACGCTTGGCTTGGGTTTTTTTTGGGAAGTTGTTAAGGTCGCAATCGCTGAGTTATCATTCCACTACATATTATTCCACCTCTTTTTACAGGGCCTCTAAAGTGCGAATTTCGCGAATTTGATAAAAAAAGTGTAGAAATGTGTCTAGTAATATCCTCTCCCCACTAATATTACCCCAAAACATTTTTTCATAGTTGTGTTTTGAACAAAAAAAAATTGTAAGGTACTCTTGCGTGATTGTGGACAGTTTAGACTGTTAAAATTCATTGCAGTTGCATAAAACAAAATAAAATATTTCTCCTTCCTCTAATACAACCCCCAGAGTCACTGAAAAACAGAACCCCTGGTTTTATCAGAAAAAAATAATGGTTGAAAACGCGTCTCGCGCCTCGTCCAGAACCTGTGGAAATTTTATATTCGCATGCATCTTTCCAATTTCTAGCAAGAAAAAAGGGAAAAACCGCTCCTGTGTCCCCTTTATATAGACTATCCCCTTTCCGGTGTATGCTAATTGTTTCCTAACAAAAAGGGTAACCAAGAATTTTACAAAAACCTAATTTTAATGGAAAAAATGCAATTTTTCAAAAATTTGACGTGCGTTCAGTCGATTCCGATCCATCCTTTACCTAGTGAACTTCCTTCCCTATCGAAAAGTGCTTCGTTGAGGCTGTAGATGCGGAATATCCTCACACAAACACCATTTTCTTTTTCCTTGTAGTAGGATACGGTATATCGACGCGAGCCGGCATCAACCTGCCAGCTCGACGCATTTCAGAACCCCAGAATTCCAGAATGGATGCTGGATGATACCCTCGCCTGGCTATTTGCTAATTGTCGCTCAGCCTGATCGATCAGGGCCGCTAGTGTCCCTTAAATGCCTCGACGTTCGCGATCCACGCGCACATGGAAAGGTCAAGTTCCATTTGTCGCGACCTACATTTGTAGCTTATAGCATATGATTTGTGGCTTTTGGCGATACCGCGAATGCTAAACGAACACAAAATTCTAGATGCTTGCGACAGTTTTTAATTTTTGTCACGGAGAATTTCGCTGAAGTTCTTTGCTTGGGAATGGCTGGAGTAAGGGGTCGCAACTCTCTCTCTCTCTCTCTCTCTCTCTCTCTCTCTCTCTCTCTCTCTCTCTCTCTCTCTCTCTCTCTCTCTTTCTCTCTCTCTCTTCTCTCTCTCTCTCTCTCTCTCTCTCTCTCTCTCTCTTTCTCTCTCTCTCTTTCTCTCTCTTTCTCTCTATCTCTATCTCTTTCTCTCTCTTTCTTTCTTTCTCTCTCTTACTTTCTCTCTCTTTCTCTCTCTCTATCTCTCTCTTTCACTCTTTCTCGTTCTCTCTCTTTCTTTCGCTCACTCTCTTCATACCACCATGTCGCACATGTCGTACTATTCAGGTCATGGACATCTGTGCGTTTCCGATGGAACTCCAGCACCACATACTTCATCGCATGGATATGCAGCACCTTCTCAAAACGGCAGCCACCAGCAAAACAATGATGGAAACGGCCAGGAATTGCCGAGAAAAATATTGGGACGTGTGGGTGGACAAAAACCGAAAAGCCACCTGCACTGTGCACGACAGGAAAATGCGACATGTTGATAGCCTCGCGTCGCTTCGACTATTCTTTGACGGTTCCACCGTTCGATACCTAACGCTGCGTCATCCGTTGACCGGGGTTGATATCCGGAGCAGAACCCTGAGCCTGAATTACAACGCTAAAGAGCTGCTGCCGATTCTGAGGCGCCACAAGTCGGCCGGAAGCTATACGGTTAATATACAAAAGTTTGGCCCGATTTTGCCGCCCGACGGCCAGTTGTTGGAATGGTTAAACGAGAATGTGGTCGGATTGTCTGCTGAACGGCTTGCCGCGCCATTAACCGAATATATCCGGCTGAAAGTGCCAACGATGCGATTGGGTGGGCGAAGGGCTGAATCTGGAGAAATATATGCACAACGACTGATTGAAGAATGGCTGAAAGGCGAGCGTCAAATCGAGCGCATAACGATGAGCTGTCAGCCGTGGTATCCGGAGTGTCCAGCGCCCCTTAAGCCGTACCGGCTATATCAGCCTACGAATGATCCGTGCCTTAGGGGACGTCTACCAAGGGCGGATGGTGCTATACTAACGGTGCTTCTGACCCGCGAAAACATTCATTTGTCCCGCTGAGCGTACACAAGCCACCGATTCCCATTAACAATTTCGACTTAATACATTTTGCCTCTTATCTGCAGAATAAACGATGTTTTCTGACGGGCATACCGTGTAGCATATGCAGAATTACGTAGCAAACAAAGACAACTTTTCTTTTATTGTAGTCACCAGGATGTGGGTGAACCGGAAATCTTGTTTTTTTTCTGATGCGATTTTAAACGGTGGAGTTTTGTCGTTGAGACTTCAAAAGAATCCTCATTTTTCAAGCTTGACACAGTATAAACAACAAAGAACCACGACATTAAGGAATGAAATGCTTGTACAGCATTTACGGTCATTTTTCGTGTCGTCCGGGCACGCAGATGTGACACGTGCGGATGTCTATCGCAATTGCATAATTTCTGAGTTAGCAGGCGCTTCCGATCGAAACACAGCGCCACATCCTCCTCCAAATGGACATGCAAGGCTTCTTCAAGACAGCCATCACCAGCAAGACTATGATGGAGAGGGCCAAGAAATGCCGAGGCAAATATTGGGATGTGGAACTTGACAATCGTCCAGAAGAAATTAAAGTTCTGGAAGGACAAAAAGTCCACCATATCGTCAGCCCTGAGGCCATTAAGCTGCTTTTTGACGGCGCTATAGTCCGTTATTTGAAGCTCAGCTGCCCGTTATCCGAAAATGTAGACCTACGCTGCGAATCTGTATACCTGAGCTACATACCCGATGAACCACTGGCGATTCTGCAGCGGCACAAGCCAAGCCAAAACACAAGGTCAATTTTGGACACGAAACGGTTTTGCAAACTGATGGAGAGTTAATCAATTGGCTGAATGAGTCGGTCTACGAGCTGTTTGTCCGCAAGCGGGCCGCGCCACTAACAGAATATATCAAACTCAGAGCGCCGAGGTTGATATTTGCCCAGCACGGGGCGAAAAGCGCAGCAGTCTACGCAAAACTTCTGATTGACGAATGGATGGGAGGCGAACGTCAATTTACAAAGATAATTTTTGGTTGCGAGCCCTGGTGGCCTGATTGCCCTCCGACGCTTGTGCCCTATGGATTTCATACAAACGGGAGGCCAGCAGCGCCTTCAAGCTCGTGTTCGTCGAGCTGACGGTGAAACCCTAGTTGTGACCATGCTGAAATGGCGTGTGACCTTAAGCGTCGAGCCCAGCAGGCGCCCTGATTTCTACAATTTGCCCTTTCTTGTGTTTGTGTGATGGAATAAATGATCATTACGTTTGGTCTCGTCCCCTTCAAAAGTTACACCATGAATAACATGATCTTTCAAGTATGACAGCTCGAACCCCTTTGTTGTCTGTCCCGCGGTGCGTACTACTTTGCACTTTGCATGCAGCATCAGGGTGTTCGGAGGATATCTCACGAGGGGAAAGGTCTTCAGCTACGCACGATATGCCATTCGTTGCGTAGAGGCTCAGGGATGCCTGCAGACATATCAGATTTTGGAAAAGGAGCTGTTTTCGACATTAAAATTAAGTTCTCATGAAAAATCGGAGAGCCTCTTTGCTAGGTGATGATTAGCATACACCGGAAGTGGAATTAACCTATATAATGGGAGAGAGGGAGCTGTTTTCATTTTATGACAAGTGTATTTGTGTGAATTATGCAAAGCGAAGGCGGGGCCAGGGTTGCAACGTCGCGAAGCGGCTTTCCAACCCTGGTTCTCTTTTAATTTAGTCAGGGCGTAAACAAAAAAATTGTGATTCCGAGATCATTCAGCTTCGCACTAGCTGAAATGGCGGCTTCATGACCAGCTCAAAATTCTGCGCAGGCTCGGCTTGACCTCATCTCGAGATCACAACTAGATTCTTACCTTACCATTGTTGGCAGCATAATATTCGTACCTGGTGCTTATTCGGAAAAAAAGGTGCGTGAAGATGATACCATATCTACCATATATATAAATTTCTATGTGCGTGCGCCCGACGTCCGACCGGGAGCTGCAGTTCAGCGCTGGTTCCCATATATAAATTTTTTTACACATAAAAAGCGATATTTTTTATGGCCATCAAAAAATCCCCTTGACGTTATCCGAGGCGAACATGAACCTGAATGGCCGATTGAAAATGCAATTTTTATGGGAATATAGGGTGTTATGGTTTCCAAAGGGATATATACCGGATTGGGCAGTGAAATGCATCCATATCCTCGCAATGCGTTGTGTAATGCTTTTGCTGCTTTTGGCTACGGCAGTCAGCGCTACTGTAAGTATCGATACGATAGGAAAAGTCGCGACTTTGCTTTTATTTTTGACAAAATGCCCGTCGTTCGATGTTTTTGCGAAAATAAGGTAAGCGTAACGTTTTCTGTAAGTCTAGAAAAATGTAGTAATTTAGTAGCCGGTATTTTATAAGTGTTTTTATAAAATATAGTCATCCTTCAGCTAGAAAACAATCCAAGATCTTCAAAATTCACGTTTTGGTCGAAAACCTGCGATTTTTGGTGGAAAATCTAAATTTTCGTTATCGTTTAAAAGAAATTTGTGAACCCCTCCCCCCGATAATGCTATAGAACCAAACCCTTCTGTGTTCCTTTAAGAAAAAGACCGCACGTAATTGTTATAGTAACCCCGTAAAAATTCGGATGTTGTAGGTCGGATGCGGACATCACGGCATCAAGCCAAAGGGTCAACTGAGGAGGGTATGTGATACAGGCTTTAAAATGCATTACTCTCTTGATGATGATGATGAAATTCTAGCTAAAAAAATTGAAATGATAGGGCGGTTGGTTTTTGTGGTCATTTTCTTGCCCTCAGTCTTGGACTTAAGATATCGATGCGATGCAAAATAGAAGAATGCCGAAATTTTCTGCGAAAAAACGTGTAACTACTAAGTCGGCCCCTGAATTCTAGGACGTTTTTCGGTCCGATAAAAAAAAGATCCCCATCTCGAATAGTCTATGGATTTTCCTATATTTTTCAGACGACTACTAATCCGTGGGCAGGAAAGCCTTGTTCAACCGAGTCGGATTGTCCGGAGCACTACATTTGTTTCCAAAACAGCTGTTTGGGACCACCATGCAGCTAAAGTCACTTGCAGCATAAATTGAATACTAGAATACACATGACTTTGAAGGATTATAATACACTTCGTGGAACGCAATTAACTTTAGTAAATTCTACACCTCACCCTGTAGTCTTCGTTTATATTTCTTCGCACAGCGCGTGATTTGATTTGGTAAACAAAAGCTCAGAGAACTACTTCACTCCCAAGTTAATTTATTTTTTAGCCTTCCGCGCAAGTTCCGTTATGCCGAAAAAGTTTCCGCAATTTTAAATCTGATCAAAACTGGCAAAGGTGTTTTAAACTGAATGGATGGACAAATGTTTAAACCACAAAAGATCATAGCCGTTTAAAACTGGAATTTTCTTGCGATATGTCGCATCACTTCTTTTTCTTCAGGGTTTTCTACTCTGCCAGCATGACACATAGGAGACACCACTGTTAACACAGTTGTGCCACCTGTAGATTATTGAACTGTACCCCAACAGTGTCACAGCTGTACTTGGGGTACCCACAGCAGTGCCACCACTCGGCCACTGCCATGCATACCCCAGCATAGCGGTGGCACCGCAGAAGCACAGTTCATGCTCCTCGCACTTCCCAAACCAATTTCCGAGTGGAAATTGGTTTGAAAAGTACTCGGAGTTGATCATGAGCACAAAATAGCAAGGGTATTCAACCCCCAACCCGGAAAAAGTACACGGAAAAAGATAAGTAAAATTTTTATACCAACAATACGTCAAAGGTCACATAAAAGAGTATGGCACTTCTCTGCTAGCGGGGGGCGGATTGTATAAAATTTCTTAGGTCTATTCTGCCCTGTTCTTCTTTTGAAAATTTTCCTAGGCCGGATATTCCCCGAAAAAACTACAAAATATTTTTATTCACTGAATTCGAGAACAAAACATCCTTAAAAATTGAAATTTTGTGAAGTTTCGTCGAAAATTATAGAAAAATTATTCAAAATTTGCTAAATTCTGCCTTGTAAAAAGGAATATTTATTTCTTATTACAGAAAACTACGTAAACCACAAAAATTCTTTGTTTAGTCGGGAATAGGCACAACCAGAAAAATAAGATATTTGCCGTCCCCCCCGCTAACAGTGAAGAACCACGAAAATTAAAAATCAGACTTGTAAGTGCGTCGCTCGTCGTCGCGCTTCACCAGCCCACTGCCGGCCACCAATTCGACGTCCGGGTGTCTTCACCGAGGGTGCGCACGACTAAAAAGGCTTTATTTATTGGCTAAACATATTTTAAAAAGATAATAGATGTCAGTATAAACATTCAGTTTATGAATAGAAAATATCTACCAAAAAAAGGAAGACAAAGAAATACCTTACACTACTCAGGAGACTGGCGGGATGACCATTGACGCGCTCTTGTCGGAATACCTATAAAAAATGTATAACTGTACACAGAAAGTGAATACCTCAGCCCATCCGATATTGCCGGGAAACATCGTTGAGCAATTCATCGGCCTAAAATCACCATATTGAGACAAGATTAAATAAGACACTCTAAATCAATCAATAATTTGAAAAATATACCATATTCTCGGCCCCTACGCCGGCGAGCTGTTGATTCTGACCGGGTTACCTAGAAATTATAAGTCACGAACACAAAAAAAACATACTTTTATAATGTGCGGCGTCACTGAGAGGCATACTTGACGGGCACTTCATTCGACTGCGGCGCCATCCTAAAACAGAGATAGTAGAAAATTGAAAGTTAAAATACCTGAATTCCCAGGTACATCTTGACGAAACTGACGGTGCCGAGGAGATCTGACCTAAAATAGGGGTTTTACCGCAAAACGAATGACCAACGTACAAAAACAAACACATAATACAAAAAGAACGTACCTGAACAAACAGAATCACTACTTCTGGGGGTTGCAGCAACGTGAAGGTCAATCTGCAGTAGCTTTCCGGGCGTAGATCGCATCACATTCCTAAACAATAACGAAAATCGTACCTGGGTTTAGCAGAGTAGACGCATAAACCGTTGTCGACATCTTTTCGTGGTGACGTGGAATTCCTAAACCACAAACTTACTAAAAATGTTACATAAACGTACTTTTAGGTCATCGCGAGCAAATTTGCACCATTTGTTTCCGTTTTCCGTCGTTGAACTGAGGAAGTTGCCTGAAAATCAAAGTATTAAACAAGGAAAACATTGCAGTAAAAGAAAATGAAACAAATATAAAGCGAGATAATCAGAAATGACCTATTTTCTACTTTTTATCGCGAAAAAGTTACAAAATGCGTGCATAAACTTCCATTTCCTTTCGAGTTTTCGTCGATTTGCTTCTAAAATCATCAAAACTTGTGCAAATAGGCTTTATTAGTAATAATCTATCAAAAAACTAAACTAAACAACAAATAAACGCATTTGTTATTAAAAATTTCAACCAAAAGCAAAGTTTTTTGAAAGAAACCCCGGTGGAAACTCGTTGTGCAGAGCGCATGTTGTCCCAGCGTTGGGTGTAGCCCCTCGTACTCGAGCTCCGATAACACCTAAACGCGCTCCCAGCTCCTTGAAAACGAGCAAATAAACGTATTTCCGTGTGCCTGTAACATTCCGGTGCGTTCCGGAACGAAAAATAAACTTTATTAAAAAATTTTATTTTTGACCCAAAAAAATGACTAAGTCCCGGGCCACAGCTGTGATTCCGCTCCGGGATGCCCGACACAGCTGTGACACCGCACTGGGGTGGCCGTAACGGAGACACAGCTGTGAGTGAACGCGAGCTGTGACACCGCTAAATTTTCCTAGCTACACAGCTGTGCCACCGCTAAACGGCCACTCACAGCTGTGATTCCGCTATTAGCGGTGTCTCCTATGTGTCATGCTGGCAGAGTAGGTCCCAAAAAGATAACTCGGAAGGTCATGCGCGTCTAAAAACTTTAGTGCGCCACTGACTCCGGTATATCAGGTGCAACGACCATAGGATTTTCAGCAGATACTATACGAAGCATCTGCCTGTATGGCCTTGGGCTAGATGGGCTTTAAAGGTACACTAAAGTCTCGTTGGTTTGGTTACCGGCCGGTAACCGTCCGCGGGATAGCAAACAGGGTTACGGTAGGTGCTCGCCGCGGAGCAAAACCGAACCCGCGCCCCTCGCCTGGGGCAAGCGCCATAGACCAATAGGCCATGGGACAGACGGGACAGGGGAAAGGGAAGGGGGATAAGAAAGGTCCGGGCGTTGCGCGGCAGAGGGCCCGGATTTCTGACCGTGAACTGACTTTTTGCACGAGATTTTAGTGTACCTTTAATGCAGGCCATACTAAACTTTATCAGCTCTGATAATTGCCTAGGGCAGATAGCCGCTATCCCACTTCATCGCGTAGTTTTTTCTGTTTTTTTTTAAGCCAAAACAAATGAACTCTCCCTTGTTTTCTGTAATTTATAAGAATTTTTGAAACCGTTGAGGCTAACTCGTTTTTGTGCAGTTATTCTTCCGTAACTTACTATTAGGAAACGTCAGGTCTGTTTAATCCTGATAACTGATTAAATTAGTTCGTTAAGCCTGGATACCCCTAAAAATGATCAATTTGACCCCACAGGAACTTACGGATCTCTCTTGGGGCGAATTCCGCGCCCGCCAAAAAGCCGAATTTCTCAAAATTTTTTCAATTCTCAAATATTTCCCATTTCCTGTAGTAAAAAGATTTGCTGCTAATTTGAAAAATTTGCCTCTGGTTTTCTGCCCAAGAAAATGGCCAAATTGACAGATTGCCCCGATCACGACTTACGACTTCTCACTGAATTTGAAAGTTAATTTAGCTAATTTTGAAAGCTCAAAATCAGTTTTTTCTAGGCGAACGACCCTTCTAAATTTCTCGTTGTCAGGTCGGTTTTTGTTAGGTTCCACCATTCGTCTACTTTCTATGGTCTTTAAAGGTCTTTAAAGGATTGCGCGCGGGAAAGAAGATGTCTCTGCGACTCTCCCCTGGGCGTGCTCCCTGCCCAGTTGGCCATTTGCCAAAAAAAATAAGCGCGGCCAGAGGGGACAACAGTTGCCGCCCTCCGTATCTCTTTAACGACCTTTTAGGTCAGATGCGAAAATTTCTTCATTTTTTTTGTCTTTAGCATTTGGGCCGTCTATCAAAACTTGATTTAGAGCTCCAATGGCCAAAACCATGGATATGTTCAACTGTCCGGATTGCTCTACGCCCTTTTCTGCGCAGTACAAAGTGTGGAACGGCGCAACGGCGATGTTGGAACGATGCGATGGGGCGGAAAGGATTTGCTGCGCGGGCTGCTGCAAGAAAGGCGGCACCGTGGCCGAATTCATCACCAATCTACTCCATCAACCTAACATAAAGGCAAGTCATTATTTGCGACGGTTTAGAAAATTAGAATCAAAACATAAGGGTCGTCGCCCAGCGACTTTTCTGGATGCGCAAAAATGATACATTTCCGAGTCCATGATTTCCGAGATTCTGATTTCGAGATTTAGAAGGAAAGGAAGGAGGGCGGAAAACCCATTGATCTAAGGGCGTAGCGTAACAAAACTATCGTCCTGCTCGTTCGGGTATTTTATACTTTACAGGTGGAGTAGGCGTGGTGGTACTCAGAGAGTAACGGGGCGAGATAACGGGGGGGGACTGATTACTATAAATTTTCAATTTAATTTTGGAACTTCGATAATGCCAATCTATAGAGCGTCGCAAATCATACTACAAAATAAAATTTCAGCCCTAAAGATGTAAAGCTAATTTTTTATTGAATAAAGAAAAATTGATGAAAATCCATGGGCATAGGATAATGGCAGGAAAACGCAATTTTTGAGATTTTCGAGATTTTACAAACGCCGATCGATAGAACATCAAAAAAACATAGTCAGAGATTTTTCACAGCAGGAGAAAACGTGAAATAAAAGTCTTATAGCATGAAAAATGTCGTTGAAAACGCTGGGCACCACAGAGAATAACGGGGGAGAGGGGTGGAATATTTTCGGCGTTTTGAATTTTTTTCGATATTTTGAAATTCCATTCGATGGAAGGCCGATGAATATATTTTTCTAGCCTGAAAAAACCAGATTTATAAATATTTTTATTAGAAGCTACTTTGTGTGTCCGCCGCCCGTTATTCCCTCCGCGCTGTTATATAAACCTTTTTAAATATGGTTGTTTTCGGGAACCCATAGTCTTTTACCGCTGTTTCACTTCCCCAACACTTTCAGAGACGACAAGATGGCTGGTTTCCGACAGGGCGACTATCGGCGCTGGTCTGCCATCGTTGTTCGAGTCTCATCCCACTTTCTAGTACCCCCAGAGGCGGTTTCTTCGACCGTTGCCACCATTTTTGGTGTTGCACCTGCTTTCAGAACACTGACACACCGTCGCAAACATGTTGCAACAACAAACTGTATGCCGGCAGCATGGCAATGATCCTTGTCTTCCTCGAGGGCTACAATTTTTACCTTTACGAACATAACGAAAAGGTCCGTCCTACCGCCTCCAAGCCGATGAAAGCTTGCATCAAGCCGGCCAACGGGAAATCGGGCAGCGACCACCGCGGAATGTACTTTACTGGTCCATTTGGCGCGTCAACATCGCATCAAAGACTCGCTTGCGCAGAATGCCGCAAAAACGGAGCTACTCGGAGTGAATGTCAGCTATGCCCAAAAATTCGCCTCGAAGACTTTCTAATGCCAGTGAAGCGCACCGAGGCTCTGGTCAATGAACAAACGAACGAACGAAACAAGGAGAATGTGAAGCCAGAAGAAATACCGTGCCAAAACTGCCACCGGAACTTCCAGATCGTAGACCTTTTTTCATGCCAGCAATGCGCGGATCGGGTCGTTTGCGGAACCTGCGCTTTCCGGGGACATCAAAATCACAAATGTGTCGATTTGCAAAAACGGAAATTAGACGAGCTCGAAATATCCACACGAGAATTCGTGCAACAACACTTCAACGGGTTGTACGGAAACATTTCTGGAATCCACGCGCAAAACCGTTGAGAATCAAAAGGCGCTGCTGGAGACCTGCGAGACAAAGTTCAAGCTGATCGCTGTCCAGAAGGATTACGATACTGGATCTAGGATTGGCACCGAAATGCGTACTGCAGCCCAAAATTATGAAAAATTCTTCGCGAAATATCTACCACATGCCCGCGTCTACAATACTGGCATTCAGCAATTGAAACAGAGCTTTGAGAAAGCGTTGAAAGAATTTGAGCCCGAATGATTCGTTTTACTTCGTACCCGCTTTTAATAAACTGTTATCGCCACAAACGTTCTATCAAAAAGGCCTCTAACGGAATAGGTACTCTTCAATAAACTAGGTTGTCTCAAAGCTCAATCCGGAATAAAATTTGGTATAGCGATCAATAGCTTTAAAATATCAGATTGGAAAGAAAGTAATGGCACCAAATCTTGTAACCGCTCGAAAAACCCGTAGGAAGGTCCAAAACGCCAATGGACAGAGGCTGCTTTGCGCAGAGTTCATTGGGAATTACTGGAATTGTATCGATCTTTTGGCCTCGATGGTATAACTGTATGTCGATGACAAAAAGATAGGTCCACCTTGTTTTTGACCATTCTTTCTAGCCAGGTCAAACAGTCAAATAGCAGATATTGTGGCGCCTGAAAGGGGTGACCATTTTTTATAACCAAATCAAATATTAGGTTTTAGCGCCGGAAAGGAGCAATTTTCATGCACCCCATTTATTTCATGTGTAGCTTAGATTTCTCCAAAAGCATTTTTATAAATGCAAGAACGAACTCCGTGAATCCTCTCAACGTCATAGCAACAAAAAAAATTTATCTGGGATTGCATAGTTCAACGGGTGCATAACGGGAAAGGGGGGGGGGGGGGGTGAAAATAACTTGGGAATCAGCGTCCCTGGGCAATCCTACTATATATAAAAAAAATAGTGTCTGTGTGTGTGTGTGTGTGTGTGTGTGTGTGCCACTTTGCATCCACTTCCGTCTGTCTGTCCGGAGGATATCTCAAGAAGGGCAGGATATTAGGCTACGTATGATACGTCATTAGGTGCGTAATGGTCTAGGGATCACTGCACACATATCAGATTTTTAAAAATTAGCCATTTTCGCTATTAAATTTACTTTTTTGTAAAAACCTCTTTGTTAGGAATAATTAGCATAGAGCGGAAGTGGGTGGTCGCCTATATAAAGAGGCAGAAACGGTTGTTTTCATTTTTTGTCTTCTGATTGAATGGAGGACAATTATGCAAAGGGCAGAATAGTATGGGGTCCGAGACGGGGCCAGGGTTGAAAAGTCGCGAAGCGGCTTTTCAACCCTGGTTTAAATAATAAAAACTGAAATTTTAAAGATGGTTTTATTCTGTAAAAAAGCGCTTTTAATTTTTCGGCAGCGTTTTTTGGTTAGATTGATGTGTTGACCTCATTCAGAACAACCACACTGGGTTTGGCCTTCAAGTGCCCTCTAAGGTAGGGTCCAGTAAGTGTCATTAGCTCCCGCCTGCGCTCCCTCGCCGAAAGGCGCACCACCTGGATCACTATGTCAAAAATCTCGCAAACATCCGGTCCCCATTCGTTTTACTAAGGCGCCACTTTGAAAGTTAAATTTAATAATTTAAACGAAAACATTTTCAACCTTTGTTATCAATTTGGGGGTTTCTGACCGCGCTCTATCCGAATCCGAAGAGACCTAAACTCTCCCTCCAACTCTCCGAGTTGAATTCGGCGTCACACATACAGACAGTCAAACAGACAGACAGACAATATCGAGGCCAGCTCGACCCAAAGGAGCGCGAGAGGGCGGAGCAATAAAAAGGTATTAAGGGGCTGAAGCGCGGAGGTCCGGCCGCCCTATACGAAACCGCGACAGCCCTCTAAAACGCAACGGCTAACCCCTTCCCGCTTAGGCTCTCCTTGCGTTGGAAAGCATCGTACCAGCCAATTAAAATATACATTTCAACAAGGTCAAATAATTTATACCCTAAATTCCCGAGTATAGTTCCCCTCTGATTATAATTCCGGGTGAAACATACGTATCGTTGGTAATTCGGCATGACCGTCAATAGGCGTGTTTCGTTTCGCGGTTTCTTGCAAATAACTCTATCCACGAAGGCATTGTGGCAATTTCGGTTGAATATTTGCTTAAATTTCGGTTATTTCCAGCATTTTGAGTGGCTTAAAAGAAATTGATGCAGGAAATCCCAAGAAGCGCTTCTTTTGGCCCAGATAACTTTTGCGGCGAAAGGCCGAGAGCGCCCCTTATCAGGACGGCATTTGTATTGGTACATCGCCAAAGTGTACCATTTATAGTCAGTTGGATAAATTAGGATAACTTCTCCATTTCCTTGTTCCCTAATTGCGCTATTTTAATTTAATACTAAAGCAAGACATTTTTACTGATGTAGAATATCACATTAAAAAATAGTTTCCATTTCTGAATTCTGGATAATTCTATTAACTCTTTTTCAGCAATGCAGCGATTGACCTGCTTTGATTGCCCGCAATGCCGACGTCCATTTGCAATGGTTTCACACCAGCCGACGAGTCCGTGGATGCGTCAGAATGGTTTAGGATGTCAGGAGTGTACGTTCGGTCCCGCGATGCGACACGACTCCACGAGGCCAACCGTTGGTGCGCCGGCCCAACACGGGTATCAAACCCAACAGGCCGTCTATCCGGTGAAACCGGCCACCTTTCTCCTCGAGCTGATGCGAGCGCTCCCGATAGCGGTAATTTTTTGCTTACGATGATACCGTAGGACCTCTAATATAGCCCCCCCCCCACTAACAGTAAAATCTTTTTGGGCAAGTTGGAGATTCCTATCTTGTGCAGAAATTTTTGTTGATTCGGAACCCGACTCCCAAATTTTCAGAATGGTCCTGGATGAATTCGGGGGGCTTTTAACCTCTTATTTGCCAAAAACTGTGGAACTTGCGGTTCGGTTACAGACGTGGCTTTGTCGTGGCATCTTCTAAGCCAAATCTCATGCAAATTTTTAGCTTGGTGGCGACGGATGGTGGCCGAATGGTCGACTGCTTCCCTGGGGATGCGGAGATTGCAATCAGGCTTTTGCAAACGCTGTTCCTAAAATGCCGCGGCTGCAGGTTTGCTGCCAGAAACTCACTTGCGAGGAGTGTCTCGCAGCGGGCCGAAATAGGCACGGACAAGACTGCGATAGGACGCGTCCGGTGCTTATAAATCTGGCCGTTCAACAAGTAGTTACAACATACCAAAACCTCGTCGCGGACTTGGCGACCGAGGCAGGGGTGTTTACGCAATATAACGCGCAACAGCCCGTCGCTATCCGGGATGAAGGCGTGGGCCGGAAACGCAGAGCCGAAGACGTCCCAGACACTCCAGATCATGTAAGTTGACGGAATTCTGTGTTAACGGTTCATAGGATAACGGGGGATCCTTATTTCTAACTTTTTAAATTAATGCGGGATTACGCAAATTCCATCAGATAAATAAACTAAGAGAATCAGCGCATAAGGGGAAATTTTTAGCCAAGGGCAGCACATCGGATAATGGAGGGGACCAAACTTTTGAGATTTTCAAAATTGCAAAACGCCAATCGATAGAACCTTGAGAAAATATCCTACGGGAATTATTTTTGCAAGAGTTTACCTTACCCCTCCCCCAGCCGAAGGGTGCCAAAGTTTTCGGTATTTTCGCTTATTTTGTCGCGATTTTTGCAACGCCGTTCGATAGAGCGTCGAAAAATATACCACGAGTTTTAATTTAAGCCTACAATAATGTAAAATAAAAAAGTTATAGCAAAAAACTTCCGGCTGGGGGTAAGTAAACCGTAGCCATTATTTTCAGCACGAAAAATTTAATTTAAAAGTTTTATTATCAGTATCAGTTTTTCGGAAAATTTGGTCATATGTATTGCAAACCGACGCGAAAAAATCTTGAAGTAATGACTTTTAGAAGTGATGGTTTTAGAAGTAATGATTTTAGAAGGAATGGTGGGTAACCTCCCTCCGCTATCCTATGGGTACCGAATACTGTTTCAGGGCAGAGGTGAAGACGCTCGAAACCGCCCTGGAGGGGCCGAACATTTCGCTGGAGCAGTCGGTGGGCCGCCGGAAAACCGGAGAAATGTGGAGAGGGACTCAAATGCCGTCGATCGAGAAGCCGAAAACAGGCCATATGCGTTAGAAATTCGCCGGGAGGCCGAATTACGCGACGCCGAGCTGAAGGACCCGTGCGCAAAGTGCAAACGCAAATTCGCGATCGATGACTTGTTTTCCTGTACGGACTGTGATGAAATGACGCTGTGCGGGGCCTGTTGCCTCCGCGAACACAAGAACCATGAATATGTCGATTTCAAGGAGCGGAAACTGGCCGAATTGGAGAAGAACACCAGGGAATTCTTGTCGCAACACTACGCTGGGTTGCGCGGAAACATTCAAGGAGTACACGCTCAAATTGAAGAAGGCCATAAAGAGCTAGTAAAGGCTTGTGAAGAGAGCCTAAAACTTGTCCCCGGCCAGACCGAGTACGGTATCGGAGCCTGGATTTGCGTGGAATTGAAGGCGACCGCTGACGATTTTGAGAAGTGCTTCGAGGCGTATCTACCTCATGCTCGGATGTATGGCACGAATCTCCAGAATCTGAGGGAGAAAGTACAGAAATTTGTTGGAAAAATCGAAAATAAGGAGTGAAACTGAACGACTGGCTTTTGAATAAAAGTTTTGTTTGTTTAGATTTATTCAAATCAGAAAATACAGTGCATTTTCGAGCTTCCTTGGGGTTTGAAAGAGTACTGTAATGCGCTTTTACCCAAAATTGCCTGTGAAAACTTTTCTGTGGAAGTTTTTTGCGCTGATCCTATAAAACGTAACCGCAAATCGTGAAATCCTTTTTTTCAGCTGATTCCCGATTATAATTTTTTTGAACCGGGCCTACACCTCAAGCGCGCGGCCACGCTCGCAAGTGATCCGAACGTGGCCATAAATAGCGGTGTTACGGGATCTTGATGGATTTCCATAGCACCATTTTGTCGTGATTGGTTACAACTGTTGATTTAAAAGTCTAAAGCTTATCTTTGTTATAAGAAAAGCTCGTCCCCGGACAAAAAAAATTATGGTATCGGAGCCAGGATCTGCGCTGAATTGAAGGCGACTGCTGACGATTTTGAGAAGTGCTTCGAGGCATGCCAGTATGTATGGGACGAATCTGCGGAATCTGAAGGAAAAATGCGACCAGTTTGTGGCAAAATTTGTGGTATCGCAATAAAAATTTTGGTTTGTTTGTGGAGAAATCAATATGGACAGAATGAAGTTATCAACAAACAACACAATCATTAATGCCTGGTTTCCGGCGGGATTCGTATCGGGAATTACTGGGAATTATCAATCTGCTGAATGGATATGTCAACCCATCTGGACTTTCAAACATTCCCCAATATCCAGATTAAAGTGCCACTAACCTAGACTATCCATCCACCCAGGTCAGCTCCTTTGTTCGAAAATCATTTGTGCCCTACCCCAAGATCTCGCTTAAAATCCCCCAGCTAGAATTGGTAATCCCTTCTGGATTATACGATTCAAATTAGCCATTCGGCAGTAAAAACACCAAACTTTTCCCACCTTTACGCGCCTAACTTTTTCATCAAGAGTAAATAGATTTTTTAGATAAAAAGGGTTTGTCTTTTAGCCCCCGAGCTTTTCTAAACGAATTTTAGCAAATAAAAAGACCTGCGTAAACTATACATTCAACGCGGTCTTGATTTTTAGTTGGTGCTCTGGATCATCGCATCGCAACACCAAAATTAAAATAAATCCTTTTCAGTGATGAAGCGATTGACCTGCTTTGATTGCCCGCAATGCCGACGTCCATTTGCAATGGTTTCACACCAGCCGGCGAGTCCGTGGATGCGGCAGAATGGTTTAGGATGTCAGGAGTGTACGTTCGGCCCCGGGTTCCGACCCGCCGCCATCGGACCCGCCGCCATCGGACCCGCCTCCATCGGACCACCCGTCGGTGTGCCGGCCCAACTCGGGTATCAAACCCAACAGGCCATCTATCCGGTGAAACCGGCCACCTTTCTCCTCGAGCTGATGCAAACTCAACCAATAGCGGTAATTTTGTAGCTTGTTTTGATACCGTTCACCCCTAATCTGCTCCCCCCCCCCCACTAAAATAACCCCAAAACACGATTTTTTTTTCGTAGATCCCTTTTTGAAGCGAAAAATGCCAAAAAGTTTCTGCTAAAGATTCGTACCGCGCTAGTAGTGTGGTTGTATATGAGGATTGATAGTTGTGCCATTCGAAAGCCAGAAACGGCGAGTTTGCGACAATTTTTCAACCCATGCTTTTATAGAAACGCGCTATCTTACAAGTGATTTGTAAAATTTTCCGATTTTTCGGAGTTGTATACGCGCTAATTGGTCTCAATTTTTGCAAGCAGAATGACCGGAGGTAGCCGTTAATTAGCTGCCGCGGCCGTCTTTTAAGATTTTTTAAACTGCTTTGTAAAATGGCGCTTTTAGCTAAAACATGGTTTTGAAGATTGTTGCGAACACGCCGTTTCAAGGGCTTTCGAGTGTTAGAGAGCGTACTGGGACTTCCTGCGGACATATTATAATATATATATATCCTACTATATATAAAAAAAATAGTGTTTGTGTGTGTGTGCCACTTTGCATCCACTTCCGTCTGTCTCTCCGGAGGATATTTCAAGAAGGGACGGGTATTAGGCTACGTATGATACATCATTAGGTGCGTAATGGTCTAGGGATGACTGCACACATATTAGCTTTTTAAAAATTGGCTATTTTCGCTATTAAATTTAGGTTTTTGTAAAAACTTTTTGTTAGGGGATAATTAGTGTATACAGTCCTACTATATATAAAAAAATAGTGTCTGTGTGTCTGTGTGTGACACTTTGCATCCACTTCCGTCTGTCTGTCCGGGGGATATCTCGATAGGGGATGAAATTTAAGGTATGTATGATACGTCATTAGGTGCGCAATGGTCTTGAGATGACTGCACACATATCAGATTTTACAAAAACAGCTATTTTCGACATTAAATTTCAGTTTTTGTGAAAACTTCTTTGTTAGGAACGATTAGCTTAGACCGGAAATGGGGGTTCGATTATATAAAGGGGCAGAAGAGATTATTTTTCATTTGTTGCCATCTGAATTCAGGACAATTATGCAAAGTGAAGGATAAGGGGTCAGACGGGGCCAGGGTTGAAAAGTCGCGAAACGGCTTTTCAACCCTGGTTATAATATATATATTATTATATTATATATGATTTAAATTTCTAATGTCCGTCTGCCCGTCCGTACACGAATTCAGCCAAATTTTGCATTCAGATTCAAAATTCAAATTGTGGCGGGGAAGGGCCAGCGCTGAACCCCCGCGTAGCGGGGGGTCAGCGCTGGTTATAATATGAAATCGACGATGGAACTTTTACTCGTGGTGAATTTAGAAGTAATGCTTAGCAGTCAGGGATTTTTCGTGACCCCTGTAAATCATATCTCATGCCAACTTTAGCTTGGCGGCGATGGATGGCGGCCAGATGGACGACTGATTCCCTGGGGATGCGAATATTGCAAGCAGGCTTTTGGAAACGCTGTTCCTAAAAGGCCGCGGCTCCAGGGTTGCTGCCAGAAACTCACGTGCGAGGAGTGCCTCGGAGCGGACCGTATTCGACACGGACACCACTGCGCTGGGATAACCCCAGTGGTTTTCAATGCGGCCGTTCATCAAGTGGTGATAACCTACCAAAACCTCGTGGCGGAATTGGCGGCCGAGGCTCGGGTGCTTGCGCAATATAACGCGCAACAGCCGGTTGCTCTACGGGATGATGGTGTCGCCCGGAAACGCAGAGTCGACGACCTCACAGAGGCTTCGGTAAGCAAAAACAGAATGCTGGGTACTCATAGAAAAACGCGGGGGGGATCCTAATTCAATTTTTTTTTGAATTACAGTTGGATTTGCAAATCCCGTTCTGTAGAGCATCGATAAATATACTAAAAGAATCAGCCCAAAAAAATAAGGCAATTTCGTAATTGAATAGAGAAAATTGATCAGAATCGGTGACGACCTGAAAAGATACCGGGGGAAGCCAATCTTTGAGAATTTTTTTTAAAACGCCAATCGACAGAAGGCCAAAAATATCTAAATAGCCGTATTTAAGAACCAAGAAATGTAGTATATAGTTTTATGGTCTTAAAAATTTGGTTGAAAACCATGGGCACCACATAAGATAACGGGGGGGTATTTTCGACATTTTCATATATTTTGGATATTTTCAAGATGTCAGTCGATAGTAGGCGGCAAAATATACTAACTTTCCCAAATTCCCGCACCACGGATAGGGCTAAATGTGCATGCCTTTAGAAAAAAAACGCTGATCATCGCCTCACTTGCCGAATTTGCCACGGTTCCTTAAAGTTGGAGAGATTAGATTTGAAGTTATTCTTTAGTAAAAATTGTAGAACTGCAGACTCGGTTATTTTTATCTTTTTTGGTCAATTTCGGAAATACAAGCATTGCCATCGTATTTAGAAAAATTCTTTTGAATGAGCTTTCTGACCCAAAAATATCCCATGTACCGAATGCTTTTTCAGGGAAGAGGCGAAGACGCCGAGAACCGCCCTGTAGGGCCCAACATGTCGCTGGAGAAGTTGACGGGCCGCCGGAAAAGCGTCGAAATGTGGAGAGGGACCCAAATCTCAGGGAACCAGAAGCCGAAAGCAGGCCATATGCCCTCGAAAGTCGCTCGGATGCCAAATTACGTGACGTCGATCTGCGGGACCCATGCGGCAAGTGCATGCGCCACTTCGCGATCAACGACCTCTTCTCGTGTACCGACTGTGGTAGAATGACGCTGTGTGGCGCCTGTTGCCTCCGCGAACACAAAAACCATGGATATGTCGATTTCAAAGAGCGGAAACTGGCCGAAATGGAGAAGAACACCACGGATTTCTTGTCCGAACACTACGCTGGATTGCGCGGAAACATTCAAGGCGTACACGCTGAGATTGAGGAAGGGCAAAAAGAGCTGGTGAAGATTTGTGAGGAGAGCCTGAAACTCGTCCCGGGCCAGACAGATTACGGTATCGGCGCCAAGCTTTGCGCCGAGCTGCAGGCGACGGCTGGCGATTTTGAGAAGTGCTTCGAGGCGTATCTACCTCATGCTCGGATGTATGGCACGAACCTCCACAATCTGAAGGAGAAAGTATTGAAATTTGTTGGGAAAATTGAAAATAAGGAATCAAACTGAATGACTGGCTGTTGAATAAAGATTTTTGTTTACAGTTATTTAAATCAGAAAATACATTGAACTTTTCGGGCTTTTCTGGGGTTTAAAAGAACAAAAAGGTTTTATTTGATCAAACGCGCGTGCAGAAAAAAAACCAGTTTCAGGCGTTTATTTAATTTTGTATTGAATTTGTTTACTCGCCAAGTCATTATTTATTAATGCAATTCTTTTTCTAGGATCATTTTAAATTTTAACCAGCATTCGAAAGTTGCAAAGCAATCTTTTACGGTTTCGGTCTTCGATTTTCACCGATTGGGATTTCTCTACTGCTCATTAGGGAGGCCTCTGATTTTTCTCGCGTCAGCAAAACTTTTTCGACCCGCCTGTTCCATTTGTGCTCACGACAACCATAACATAAGCGAAATCGACTGGTCGCGAGCGACTGGTTGACTGCCATACCCCCAAACCACTCTTGTTGTCGTGCGGGTCTGGGGCAACCTTAAATTTTTCTTGGTTATCCTGTTCAAGCGTTGCTTTAGGCATCTAGTATTCTATTAGTTTTTATCGATCCTGAGCTTTCGAATAGGTTGTTGACGCTCGTCTGGCAATAAATAACGTGATCGAAAACGATCAACTGTGAGCTCCTGCTTTACTTGGGGCCACATCGACGGCGTTTCTCACGGTTTTAAACAGTCTTTTCTTCAGTTTTTAGCGTTTTTATTGTTGAGGTTTCCTAGCATCGTGCAGTACCTTTTGACTAAGTTATCTAAAAGTTATTGTGCCTTGAAAGTACGGGCCAGATTTTACGCCGCCTCGTTTTGGGCTGAAAATGTAGTTAGATATCTTTAGAAACTCCTAAAACTCCCGCTAGGTGTATTTTAAGGGATGGTTATTCGAGGCGTA